>JACBAD010002057.1:0-116175 GCA_014281905.1 Aspergillus hiratsukae
GGTTGGGAGGGTGGAGGGGAGGAAGATTTTTGTGAGGGGGAGTATCAGTGTTGTTGGTGAGGAAGGGAAAGGGGAAGGAGAGGGGGTTTGTGTGTCTGCGGAGGGGATGTTTTTGGTTAAGAGGGATGGTACAGGTACTGTTAGGATTTGATTGTGAATCTTCTGATAGAGTAGATAGAGGTAGAGAGGTAATAATAATAGAGATGCTTTGTTGATAAGATAGGAGGATCAGGATGATATGCGTCATCACATGACGTCGTGCCCCGTGGCTTAAGCTTAAGCTTCAGCTCAAACCAACATGCAGCATGACTCTCCTCCCTCCGGACGCACAAGCAGTAATACTGCCTCCAGCGATATGGCCCGCCTCAAACCCTCCAACGTCAAGATCATCCACCCAGACCTAGGAATCGGCGGCGCCGAGCGCCTAATCATCGACGTGGCGCTGGCGCTGCAATCCCGCGGCCACAAAGTCACAATCTACACCTCCCACCGCGACAAATCGCACTGTTTCGAGGAAGCGCGCGACGGCACGCTCGACGTGCGCGTGCGCGGCAACTCGCTCTTCCCCGCGCATGTCGCCGGCCGTCTGCACGTCCTCATGGCTGTTCTGCGCCAGTTGCACCTGACGGTATCGGTGTTAGGGGAATTGGGTAAAGAAAAGGGTGAGGGGGATGACATCTTCATCGTTGACCAGGTTCCCGCTTGTGTGCCGTTTTTGAAAACGCTGGGCCCGCGCGCGGTGCGGCGCAGTCGCAGCCAGCGCATCCTCTTCTACTGCCATTTCCCCGATCAGTTGCTTGCAAGGCGGAATGAGGGCGGGGAGGTGTTGCGGCTTGCGAAGAATCTCTACCGGTATCCGTTTGACTGGTTTGAGGGGTGGGCTATGGGCGCGTCGGATAAGGTTGTTGCGAACTCGAAGTTCACCCGCGGGGTCGTGAGCGAGGTCTTTGGGGAGGAGAAGCTTGGGGATGTGCGGGTTGTCTATCCCTGCGTCGATACCAACGCTGGCGCGTCGGTTGGGGCTGATGAGGGACCGTTGTGGGGTGGGAAGAAGATCCTGTTGAGTGTGAATCGGTTCGAGAGGAAGAAGGATTTGGGGTTGGCGATTCGGGCGTATCATGGTCTTGGGGAGGAGAAACGGAGGGGGACGCGGTTGGTGATTGCTGGTATGTCTCCTGTCCCTTCTTCCTAACGGGGGAGAGCTGCTTCTAATTGAGGTTACAGGCGGTTACGACAACCGGGTTCAGGAGAATGTCCAATACCATCGAGAACTAGACCAACTTGCCACCAGTTTGGGCTTACAGACCGCGACCTCTAAAACAGTCATTTCCGCCCTGTCCATCCCGGACTCCATCGACGTCCTTTTCTTGCTCTCCGTACCAACCGCCTTCCGCGATACGCTCCTCTCGCAGGCAAAATTGCTTCTCTACACTCCCATCAACGAACACTTTGGTATTGTCCCCGTCGAAGCCATGCGCGCCGGCATCCCCGTCCTCGCATCCAACACAGGCGGGCCGTTGGAAACTGTCGTGGAAGGTGAAACAGGCTGGCTCCGGGACGCAACGGTCGTCGCCGATTGGACTGGGGTCATGGACAAGGTTCTCTACGAGATGGACCAGAAGGACTTGGACCTCATGTCAGCCGCGAGCAAAGCGAGAGTAGAGAAGGAGTTCTCGCTGACTGCAATGGGTGACAGGCTCGAGGAGGAGATTGCGGACATGCTCAGCAAGCAAAGACGACCATTCAGCGGATTTCACCAGCTAATCTTCGTCTTTGCCTTGTTTGGCATTGCGTCTTCTATTCTTGCCGTGTGGGCCGTGAGGTGATCTAGATTTGTATAATACCCCTCTTAGCAATCTTACTTGTACTCCGTACCTCTCTACTTCTTCCCTCTATCGCACGTTTAATGGTTCTTGCTCACGTGACATCGCGCCTGCCAACGCGGATAATCGCGAAACGCGAGAAACTGGAGAAATGTCGCAGCGAAGTACGAATAGGCCATCAACTATCCACGACCTCGGTCAACGAGAAAATGCCAGAGGTCATCAACCTCCTCTCCTCGACGCCGCCGCCCCCAGCATCTCAACCCCGACAGCCGTTGCTTCCCTCCGACCCGCCCCTCTCGTCCGCTCCTCGGCCTCTCTTATCGGACGATATCGAATCACTTTTCGCCTACGATGAGATCGAGAAACCAGCCAAGAGACGTCGCATAAGCGAGGAGGTGGAGGTTGAATCTTCTAGGGATGTGGACGTCCAGTTCTCGACGACGAATCTGTTTCTGTTCTCTGATGATGACGGCGCCTTGCCATCTGATGGGCCCTCAACGCTGAAGAAGGCGTGGAACGGGGAGTCGGATCCGATTGTTTTTACGTCGCCTGCGACTGCGCAAAAAGCGAGACCTCTTACGACTTGTGAAACGAATCGCAGCAAAAGTAACACGATCACGATTGACGATGACGATGACGATGATGATGCCGCCACCGGGAAGGACCACATCGAAGACTTCAGCGACCAGCTGGGAATGCCGGATATTGACGAATTAATGAGGCGGGCGAGGCCAGCAAAGCCATCTGGGCATGATAACTCGCTCTTTTCGAGTCGGACGGCCAGTCTACTAGCAGGTCTGCAGGAGCGCTCAAAAGCTACCAGTAGCACCGGCAGTAAAACGAAATCAAGAGCCGCAGGCCAGGAACGCGACATCCTTGACCTTGAAGACGATCTGTCCGAGGTAGTGGCTGAATCTCGCAAGCCGGCACGAAAGACAAGCAAGCTGACCGCCGCGGAGAAAGAAGCGCGGGCCAAGGAGCGAGAAGCCGCAAAGGCGCAGCGGGAACATGAGAAACAGCTCGAAAAGGAAAGACAGAAGAAGCTCAGGGAGGAAAAGGCGCGGGAAAAGCAGCTCGCTGCCGACTTGGCGGAGGTCAATAAGCTCAAGGTGGACAAGAAGGAATCCACGCCTGAGATGATCCTCGATCTCGCTTCCTCGTTTAGGGAAACAAGTGTTGGCAACCAGAGCGTTGAACTCATGAAACGGTTGGGAGTCGAGCACACGTTCTTTACGAGCTCTATCCCGAATATCGTCAAATGGCGCCGCAAGGTCACGGCCAGGTACAACGAAGCCGCCGGCCACTGGGAGCCATGTCCACACCACATCCGCGAAGAAGACTACGTCCTGTGTCTGGTGACAGCACAAGAGTTCGTCGACATGGTGATCGCGCCCGCGGACCCGGCAACAGGCACAACCGAGCTTGAAGTCCACCTCAGCCGCATCAAACGAGCCTACCCAGCCCACAAACCAATCTACCTCATCGAAGGCCTAACCGCGTGGATGCGCAAGAACCAAAACTCCCGCAATAGAGCCTTCCAAGCCCAGGTCCGCCGGCAACTCGACCCGCACGCCCAAAACCCAGACGATTCCTCCTCGACCGCCACCCGCCGCAGAAAACCCCCCGCCAAAACCGCAACCGCCGAGTCCACCCCGCCCGTCGACGACGATACCATCGAAGACGCCCTCCTCGAGCTCCAAGTCACACACGCCTGCCTCATCCACCACACCAGCGCCGCGCCCGAGTCAGCAGAATGGATCAAGAACTTCACCGAGCACATCTCGACCATCCCGTACAGGCGCGAGCGCATGGACGGCAACGACTCGGCCTTTTGCATGGATACCGGACAGGTCAAACCCGGCGAGGACAAGGCCGATACCTTTGTCAAGATGCTTCAGGAGGTGAACCGCGTCACTGCGTCCATGGCTTATGGGATCGCGGCGAGGTATCCCTCCGTCGTGAACTTGGTGAGAGGGATGCGGAGACATGGGCCGACTATGCTGGAAGATGTCAAGGTATGCCAGCCTTATCTACTAGTACCATTTCAAGTTTCGCTAACTTGCCTTTGAAGAAATCTGCAAACAAGAACGGTGCCCTGACGGACTCGCGTATCGGCCCGGCTGCGAGTAAACGGCTGTACAAGGTGTTTATGGGTCTTGACCCCTCCTCTACGGATATCTGATTTGGCTGCTCTGTATTTGTTATTGGAGTTTGGCCTTGTTGCTATGTACATGTATACCCTCCTATTCTTTCTGGCCGTTATTGTTTTCTTGTGAGAATGTTGGCAGTTGGCATATGTTATCCTTGGTATGAGTAGGTTACATCGGTTTACTGGAATGCGCAGATATCTGCACAAACATGATCAAGACTCAATAGATGCAGGCATATTTCACATCGCCGCGGAGTATAACAAAATTAGCCAAAAAGGAAACCCGCCACAGATGCTAAGTTTTCTATACCGAGCAATCCAGAAACATCCCAAAACGCCAAAGTATGGGGAATGTATCACGTCAAAATATGGAAATTCAAACGACGACACCCCGTCGTCGCCAAGCGCTCCAGGCAAGTGTCCACGCAACTACAGCGACCCACACACTGAGGGTGCATCCAACGGCCCAGAACCCATAGCACCGCCAGCCATGGCACTGGCCGTCCGCCGAGCCGTTTCCCCCGTCCGTCGCGTCCTGGTATCCTCGCGAATAGACGACCCCCCACATGGCGGCACCGGCAGCAGGGACCATGGCCACGATGCCCCAGTTCGTGCCAAAGTTCTCGACCCCCCATACGACAGAGATGATGATGGGGACGAGAGAGAAGGTGCTGCCGTAGCCTAGGCCTACCAGCGCGGTTGTTACATGTGCGAGACCTGGGTGCTGGAGGGGTAAGGGGGACGAGAGGAGGAGATAGCCGAGGGAGAGGAGGAGGGCTGATGGAAGAAGGAAGGCGAGTCGCGAGAGGGTGGGTCGGTATGCGGTTGAACCGGATGATGAGGGGCGACGGCCGGTTTCTATGTTTGCCGGGAAAAGATGAGTGGCCGGGGGCGCGAAGAAGTCGGAGAGAGATCCGGTGAGCAGTCGGGCTATCGTTGACGTGAGTGCTATCGTGCTCACATGTGTAGAGGGCAGGCCTGCTGGAGGTGGAGCGTTGGGAGGGTATGATTCCGGAGTTAGTGTCTGAATAATTGTGCCCAACTAGGAGGTCAGTTAGCTACTGTCTACTGAATGGTGTAAGGTAGACTTACGTTGTTGATGTACGCTTCTCCTGGACCGGTGACCAGGAAGAAGCCGAGTGCAAGCCACCACATGGTCTGATCTTGCAGGAAGAGTCGCGTTTCGAAGTTCAGCAGCCAGTTCTTCTTCCTCCGTTCCTCCTCCTCCCTTTCCTTCTCCAGTCTCGCCGCTTCACGTTCTTCTTCAGAGAGGGTCAATGATAGCTCCGGGTCCGGCACGTCACCGTCAGCAGCCCCGAAAAATGTTCCATAAGCCGCCTGCACTTCGCTTCGAGGTCGGAAGAACTCGCTTTCCTCGAGGAGACCGCTGCGCTCGAGCTCCTCGACAGCTTCATCAATGTACTTCTCCTCTTCCTCATCAATAATTCTCAACCCGAAAGTGCCAATGACTCCCAGGCAGAAAAGAAACAAGGCAAGGAACAGGAAGTACCGGAAGACATCCACGTCACCCCGGCTTCCATCCTCGCGGCGTTCATATAGTAGGTATGTTCCCAGCTGGCTCTGCCACATGCCACTCAGACCGAACCCCGCAATAGGAACGGCAAGCATGATACCCTTGTGCTGGCCGCGACCAAAGTTCTTAGCGCATGTCGTCACCGCAGCCAGGTACATACAGCTTGTAGCCGTCCCGATAGCGACGAATGCCACAACCATCACCCAGAACGGCCATCCTTCTCCGCCCACATCAGGGGGCGGGCCACTCCTATATGCAAAGGCAGCCAGCAGGTAACCTCCTCCAAAGACAAGCCCTGATAGCAGGGCCAGCGGAGAGGGCGTGTACCGATCGCAGAGGTATCCGAACAATGGCACGGGAAGGTACATCGAGATCTCTGCCGCGATCGAAACGGCGTTCACCTGAAGCTGGCTGTAATGGAGTCGAGTGAGAAAGAGAGGCCCGTACAGCGAAAAGGCAGTGATGCTACCGGCTCCAAGACTAAATGACCACGCTTACAGTCAGTACATTTACAACGATGGCAAACGATAGCATCTACCGATTGCAAGAAAGGGACGGCCAACCAGCTGATCACCCCCACCACAAAGCTGCACACACGCATCACTTCCATTGCCATCTTACGACGATCTCTCTCGACGATCTCCTCAACCACATTGTTCAAGAGCCCGTCGGTGCTGCCGTCGAGAGTCCGGATGGCGGATAGTCTCGAATCGGAACGCGACCGTCCTTCTCCAGTCCCATCAACGCCGGCGTCAATGTCATGGAGTAGGGGTCGGTTATCATCAAAGTCCCGCTTATCAATTGCTGACTCGTACTGTTGGTCAGACCCGGTCATTGTGCTTGTGAGTCACCTGCAGCTCTATGGAGCGCAGGAGGTAGCAAATAACACAGCACAATCGGTTGGAAAGTGGTTATACTGTATATATATACTCGGTAAGAAATACCTTTGCCGTCAATCAGATCGTGTAGCGGCGTTTCGGCGAGATGGACAGTTCCCCAGGCCAGCTGGGGTAAGCAGTTGACGAACTGATACCGGATCTCGGCTTTCACAGCGGCCCCGCCAGGTCAAGTAGCAGATTATTACTGCGATATACTGGATGAATAGTCAGGTGCAAGGAGAGCGGCAGTGATTATGAGCGCCCTATTCAAACACTGTTGATCAATGCCATGGATGGAGGAGCCGCGAGGTCTCTTGTTGACGGGACTCAACGGCACGTCATCCGGGGAGATACACTGCTTATCACCGGGCACGTGACGTTGTCCAAGTCAGGATGCTAAGCACATGATCAGGTCCTATCAGGTGATTATGGCGAGTTATGTACAAGCAAGTTGACAAGGTTACTCAGTTCGAAGGATAACGGATTTACACGATTTGAACTATCTAATTTGATACTCATTGATGTACATGAACAATTCGAATGCGTCTCATGCTTGCAATCTGACAAAGAAAAGGAAAAAGACAATAACCCAGGGAATCGGACAGGTTCCCGAGAGGTATAATAACTAAGACATGTCCGAGAAGAGAACAACAGTTGAGAAGAAATGAAGCCGAAAGGAAATTATGATCTCATACACACCATCGGAATAGAAGATGCTCCCTAGCAGACGACCCTCCTCTATGATGCTCCAGGCACGGACAGACAACACCCAAGAGGCGAGCATGGTATCATTATCAATCGTAAGTATCGTATCATCCGTCACTTCAATGATCTTTAAGACCTCCCTGTATTCCCCATTCAGATCCGACGGTGTCATAGCACGCTGGCAATGTCTTAGACAGAGTCCAGTATGCGAGGAGGTAAGAAGAGAAAGGTAACAGAAACAGAAACACTGTCATCCCAGCACCCTGTCATGCAAAAAAAGGACGCCGTATCCATGGTACTCCGGTGCATTGAGTTAAAAATCCGATCAAATGCAGAGCCGCTAACTCCAAGCACGTAAAATCGTTAGGAATGAGAAAACGAGAAAGATGAACAGAATATTAAGATTTGCCCCGCTCAAAACTGACATGTTTGAGGCAGAGACTAGTGAGATGGTCGTTGGGCTCAGAAGCTGACTTCACCGGGATCCTCCTCCAACACGCTCTCGTCCCAAAATCGGTCCGAAGGTTCCTCGCGATCGGAACGACGAGATCGAAGAGCCATAGCTTCACCTTCACCCCGCTCAACGAATTCATCTTGAGTCACTTCCTTGAGAATTCGTTGAAAGTACATTCGAAGCGAGCGAAGTCCACGGAGATAACCACGGTCAATATCATCCGGATGCTGGGGCGGGCAGGGGACATCTGTAGGAAGTTCATCTTCACCCGTGACGCAATTTGCAAAGTCGACTATCTTCAAATGTACGTCGATATTGTTGTGCCCATCCTCGGAGGGCCGGCGGTGCAGAGGAGGCCGCCTGTCGGCGTCGTGAGTGTCATCCACGTGAGACTTCTCGGTAGAATTTTGTTCGCCGTCATAAAGAATCAGTAAGCTGCTAGCATACAAGCGATAACGCTTGAGCCTTCGAATCATATTCTCCAGCTTTGCCAGCTTATCCAGGATGATGGGGATCTTCTTCGCCACACTCCTGTAAGAAACGCCGTCGTAAAGGAAGCGTGTGAGGGCATCCTGGAAGTCACGCCCAGACTTGAGATCCCGTCCAAAGTACTTGTCCTCAAACGTGTATTCCTGCTTCCTCACATTCCAAGTCTGCATGCCGCAAAGTCGGACCCCCAGCTGCTGAGAGGTGGTGGACTGGCATTTGCGCCTTTGAGACTTTCGCTTCTTCTCGTTGGCTTCGATGCCGTATTGGCGGGTCCCCATCTTCAAGTCCAACACGCAGGGCTTGTTCATACCAGCAGTGAGATCCTCCAGCAACAGGAAAAATTGTACCCTTTCGTCTTTTCTAGTTTGAGCCTCCTTGGGGTTAGAAGGGACAATCATTTGGGAATCTTGGCGAACAGACGACTTGGGCGGACTATGGCGGGCGGCCAAGGGTGCAGACCGTACATCTTTAGACATATCATCCTTATCGATCGGCGCAGTAGTGGAGCCATTAACAAGAGAATGGCTAGGAGAAGGTAAGGAGACGTCGCCTTCCATCGAAAATATACCATCCTCTTTATCGCCACCATAGCCATCATCCTCAAAAAACATCAGTTGACCGACAGCTCGACTGGAGCTGATGCTTCCCCGTCTTTGGAGACCGCTGCCAGAATGCCGTCTTCTAACCCGCCTGGCTCCATTGAGTGAGCTGGCGCGAGGTTGTGGTTCTTCAGTTCGAACCTTCTCGAGACGGTCAGCGTCAAGGGCCGTTGAGGCGGAAGACGACAGAACCGGGCCTTCCTTTGACGGCTTCGAAATGTCAATGCCCGAGGAACTGGGCGCTGCTTCAACGCTCTCCGAAGCATAGCGACGCAGACTTGCGCTCTGATCCTCGGATTGATTGGCCCGCCGACGGCCACTGTCCGAAGAAGTCCGTGGCAAATTCAAGTGACCGCGGGCATGGCGCCGGTGATGATGGATAGTGGGAGGACTGAAGACCTCTCGAAGGACTTGCTCTTGCAACTTCCTGTTGACCGTTGTCGCACCCCATCTAGCGATCGGCTTCTCCAAAGTGGGCGCGGAAATGTTTCCTGTGGTAGATCCACCCACCGATTGCGTTTCACCAGCCGCGTGATTCCCGTTCAAAGATCGCTGACAGCCTGAAGCAGCAGAATCAGCAGCCCTAGGTCTTTGACAGCGCATGAACAAATCAGCCGGAATAATGTGGCGGTTATTCTCGAGTATCACCTTGGGGATGATACCGGTCACTTGTTTCTGACTAAAAATTCGTTCTGGTTCCGCGTCTCCTGTCTGGCTAGGCTTGCTAATGCTTCGTTTCCCGTCCTTTTCATCGTGGGTGAGCTCCTTGCTGTGTTCAGTATCTGTGGGTTCAGCATTGTTTTCTAAAGAAGCTTTGCGGCGCTTTGAATTCTTTGAAAAGGTCACATTCAGGACACCAATATATCTGAATAGAGGGAATAATTGTCAGCGGGTTCGACAAGTCAGGATAGGGGGAATGTCAAAGGAAATAATATCATCATAGCTCGAGTCTGCTTACCTGGGAAGAAACATGAGCATCTCAGGGTGTCTCCGTTCAATCCGCTCGTAGAACTCGTTCTCCCGATTGTTGAGCTGTTTGCAAACGGCACGTCTTGAGAAGCGAAAAACCGTGGTATGACCACCCACTTGATGTCGATAAGGCTTTAGTTCCACCGCTCCGACGGGGCGTGTCGAGGTGTGCTTCCGTCGTGGACGCAGGAAGCGGGAACGCTGAGTTGGAGTAGCAGTCGGGGTCACATCGGCATCGTCGGTCAAGCTCGATTCCTCCTCTCGAGCAGACATACTGCTATCATCCGCCGAGGCGAACTCGGACTCACATGTAGAGTATTCGCCACTGCGTTCTGAAATGGCGGCAAGAGGTTTGTGATCACGTTCTTCTAGGGTAGGGGCGTGCAAGTCTTGTAGCTCGCCATGGAGGATCCTGCTGTCATTCTTAGACCGAAGCGATATATCCACATGACTAGTTTCCTGCCCTATAGGCACGGCAGCAAGACTACTCTTCGGTGCCGACTCATCGAACCGCTCCACGGCTGGCTCATGTTCAGGAAAAGACTCGACTTGGTCGACTTCTTCGGAGACCGTGACGCGCTCATGCGGAAAGTACACAGCAGAGGAGATCTGTTCCTCTTCTTCGTCGTCGAATTGGGCCGAGTCCCGACGTTCTTCTCCAATCGTATCCGGTGGCGAGAGTCCATCGCCAGGTACAATCTCTGAGAAATAGTCTCTGCCCCCTTCGGCATATTGGGTTGGGATACTCTTCGAGAATGAGGAACCGCGACAACCTCCCGGAGTCAAGTGAAAAGATCGAATTTCCTCCAGCAAACTGCGCGGTAGAGACTTGGGCTGGCGTTTGCTGACATCGTTACTCAGCATATGCTGACGATTTTCGTGCCTTGCGGTCGGTTCAATCGATGGAGCGGCTGAAAGTAAGAGCTGAGGTGAGCTCTTGGAAGTTCGAAAACCAGCGCCCCCAAGGAGCAAGTCTCCTGCTTGTGCGTGAGAAGCAAACCCAATTTGTTCAGGCTCGGAACAGACGGTGATGTCCGACGGTTCGTCCTGCGTCAAAGGCTCCTCGTGCTTTCCGTCTCTCTCCTCCCTTCTTTTGCGGTCAGGCGAGGTTGTATTCTCCTTGAACAAGCCGAGGTAATGACTAGACTTCCGACTACGTACGTGAGAGGTAGGCTCCGCGTTCGTCAGATTAGCCTCAATGGAGTTCTCCACCCTGCCACGTCGGGACCGACTCGAACTCCGCGAAACTCTAGTCTCGCAATTCCTGTCCCGGGTCTGTTCCGGATATTCAGGGTGGCGGGATGCCGAAGAAGAGTCTCTCAAGGAGGCAGAGATAAGGCTAAGATTGGGAAAGGGTTCCTCTAGAGGAGTGTGTTTAGTGCCAATGCCATCCGAGGAAGCTTTTGCGGGGAGATGAAAACTCTCCCGGACAGGAGCGTTCAGTTTCCTGTCCGGTTCATTGTGATTTGCGTCCCAGGCTACATCTGAAGCAACGGGCCGTAGTGTCGAAGGATGGAGGGGAAGGGATGGCGAAACGTAGGTAGAGGAGCGCAACGGATGGTTTCTGCGAACGTCGACTTCCATGTGGGAGCGATGGACGGAAGGGCGACGGAAGGGGATGGTGGAAGAGGAAATTGGGGAGGTGGGCACATTATCGAGTCCCGGAGTCAAGTCGGACGTCAAGCCATTATCAGCATCCTGTACAGGAGCCAGTTGCGGTGTGTTACTGAGTTCGTTGTCTGAGGGAAGATAGTGGGTTGCGAAGATGGAATCCCTCTCGGACAGCTGGGGACTGTAAGACCGATCAGGGCGGGAGAGCCTCTCAACGGGAAGAGTCAAAGCCCTTTTTAGGGTAAAGCCAGATGCAGGTTTAGACCATTGATGAGCCGTCGGGGATTCGGCGCGGGATGGAGAAGGAGCTTGCTGGACATCCTGGTGCATAAGCTGCTGGTCGCGAGCGTTGTGGCGACGCTGCTTGCCGGAGGAAAGCTCAGGCCGTGCAGAGCAATCATGTTGGGCAGACGCAGCAGGTGTCACCAGGGTGTCAGGCAAGGGATTCTCAGATACGGATGGTGGCCTTGACATGGGGAGGACATTGGTTGGGGGGGTTGCTGCACGGAATCGAATGGGAAGCCGAGCAGGAGAAAAAGGGCGTTGTCGAAGGGAAGATTGTGGTTGGTGTTTCACTCAAAGGCGGAAAGCGAAGGCTTGCGGAGAGGGATATTATTCTCTGGCGTCACCGGATTTTAGTTTGTTTAGTCACTAGAACTTAGACTAGAAAGCTAGGCGGTGGGGGGAAATCATCGAGAAGATCAAGGAACACCAAGCCACGTTCCGGGGAGAAATAATCTTACAGGTCAGCAAATTCGACGGAGTCGTCGGATGAGACAATCCGAAGAATTAGGATGATGATTCAGAGAGGAAATTATTAGAGAGCATGTACAGTAAAGAAGATAGAATGACAAGCAACCAGGGACGAAAAACCAAACGAAGTTCTCAATTGGGTATACTTGGGCCAACGTTGAAAGGATGCTGAGAATTCTGGTAAGGTAAGGTAGCATTCCAAGTGAAGGGATCAGGAGGACGCGGATCCTACACCGCCTCAGTATGGTACAAGAAAAATAAAGCAGGAAAAGTGAATATATTGGACCAGTCTTCCCTTTACTTCCAATTCCTTCTGTATTCTTCTTTTCCTCTGTTAATTTCGACACTGTAAAGAGTTCTAGACAGGTCTCACCTTCAGACCAGAGTACTGTGATGGCTCAGTAAGAACTTGGAAGAGAGACAGGGCGCTAAGAACCATGCTTTGTAGGATAGAGTTAAGGACGGTTTTAGGTGCTCTTAACGCAGGTCCGGCATGCCAATAAGAACCGAGTCTCTCAGCATAGTTCAAAATCATCACCGAGATTGGGGATTTCCCCAGGAAAAAAGAGCTGTGGCTTCTCCATTCTATTCCCCTTTGGGCAAGTATCATACTCCGGCGTTTTTCCTAGATCCCTGGATCTCCACGCGGTTTTACTGAGTGCATAAACAATTTGAAACGACATGGAAATATCCGGCGAAGATGTGTGTAGTTTCATCTTGATTTCCAAACCTAGTTCTCTGAACAGATATCAGCTAATCAGCCATAATTCAGGTATCTCACTAGGTAATCATCCCCTATATCCCCTAGATATGTACAGATGGCCCTTGATTGATGAGATTAGATACGCTTACCCACGGGACTACCGTACTGTTTACCTTACGTACCTCTGACTCCATCCACTATCTTACCAGCTACGGAGTAGATAAGCTGCCTCATTCAGGAGGATGATATCGACACCCTTCACTGTCAACTGCCGGCAATAATTGACCTCTCAATTGGCAGAATGCTAGATTTTGATGGATTCTCTTATCTAGAAATTTGACAACAAAGACGCGCCATGCAGCCATCCAAAATCCAGAAATGAGACAACGTTTTGAAGTCCTGGCCAATTCCATGCCCTCCTAGGAGGGAAGTCTTTCTGGAATCGAGAAAAACGACTCGCATCTAGAACCCGATAAATGTAAAGAATGGTTGCTTGTTATTATTGATACCTTTTATGCATCAATATCAATGCCTCTCTGTCCAGTTCCCACCGGGCTGCGAATGCGCATGACTGGTTCAGCCTCAGAAACGCCAACCATTCGATAGACAACGTGATCAACCTGCTGGCCACGAGGTGTTCTACCTCCGCCGAAACTCCACCCCTTCATATCCTGTCGATCCGACTGGTATGTCGAGATGGAACAATCGATAGGAGGATCAATGGGAGGATCGATGTCCCGCATTTCAGATATAAATCATACCAGCCTCACCGGTCACGAAGAAGTTAAAAAGAAAGTTTATCAAGGTATCACTATCCTGTTTCTTCCCTCGCGTCATTTCTTTAGTTTGTCCATTTCCGGGCATCTGCATTTATTGTCTGCTCCTGAGCTGCTGATGCTGGCAATTCGGACACAGGGTATCCTTGCTCTTAAGCTCATTGCTGTAGCATTGCGGTGTCATATATATTATCGCTAAATCATCGGCTGGGATATTGCTCCTCCATCTGGTGAAGTACATTATTGGGCTGCTCCTTGTGCCCAACACCCCCCTTTTTCAGGTGGTAGATGTCTACCCATACCATCTGAATTTCCCAACAACAGAACCCATCCACGAGAAAATTATTTGTCCTCGCGAGTGATCGTCGCCTGTGACCTGTCACATATTCCCTCCGATCAGTCTACAGCCGATCACTCGACGTCTCTATTCCTTATCTGGAGCTCTTGCACATGCCATCATGCATTAGATATGCATCCTGGGACTCTGTTCCGAAGGTAATTAAGATTCTGACGCAGCCTATTATCATTTCGCAAGATGATGCTTCCTCATAAAGCATTTAGAAGCTCGAGGGTAGTCCAAGAATTGTTGGCAGCTGATACTAGGAAAACGTCGCATACAAACGCACCTTGTCGCTCAAAGCAAACTGGTCGTCAAGCCCACTCCAAAGCCAGGTATGTGCAACAGATGAAGAGAGATCATGGCAGCTTTAGGCAGAAGAGACGCCATAGGTCGGATATATTGCGTCAGTCCTGAGGTTCTACATAACCCCTCGCCAAGGTGAAAGTAATGCAATTCCAGCCAAAATGCACTACGACCATAAGTAACAGCGGCACACGCAGCAATTCATCCTCCTCCTCGGAGCGTTCAGGATATTTTGACCTTGAGAGTATACCACCACTACAATAGCCGCCAGGAAATAGTACTTACCATTTAAGTTGACTGAGATTAATATTCTGGCTTGAAAATGCCACTGTCTTCGCATAATAAAATTCTGTGATAAACACCAGGTAAGTTTAGCTTGGGTCATGACGATACTCAGCGGGATCAAAAGGAAAATTGGGGAAATTGAGAACACAAAGCCCAAGCTTGCAATGATATTCAAATCAGCTAAAAAGAAGTGTCACGATGTGCTGTGTTGCAACATGAGGTTAAGGGATTGAGTCGGTTGCCTCGCTTTATATGTTTTCACATTTCTCCCGTTTCTCAAGCATTGACAACGCAACATGGCCGATTCGCTCGAGCTTTTTTCCACATCAAGAATAAGAATCTCAAGTCACTTCGATTTCTTTCTCCCATTGGCTGATTTGTGATTCTGTCTGCAACCACTGCAGGTAAAAGCTTCACACATTCACACTCTGCATAATATCTAACAAACCCGACATTCCGAATATGAGTTGATTCCCCCTCTCCTGAACTGTCAGTATTGCGGCGCAGTGAACTTACCTCCAGATTGCTCCTAATCTTCCATCATCATTGGTCGAACAGCATTTTTGGCACTATCCAATGTGATAGCGACAGGACAGCGATGTGATGAGGAGCTGTCCAACGGGATGTTCCGAACGGGCGCCAGGCCAACCAGCGCTGTGACTGGCGAGAAGTGATGGCACCTGCTGCAGGCTAAGCAGTTGGGGCAACAAGTTCTCATAATCCCAAAGCAGCAGAACATTAAGTTCTGACCACTTGGAGACCAAGCATCGATCCCCGCAGCATGCTCGAACTACCTCTCAGCGCTTTTGGTCTCCTTTCTGGTGCGTGGTGCTCCATGAAGCACGCACTTAATGGCTGGTAGCACCCTGATTTCATGTCGCCGGATCTTACCATTGCATTTGCATTTGCATCTCGTTTCAGAAACGTATTCCTATTCTTGTTGATTCTGACCTCCTGTATCACGGAGCGAGGACAGCCTGGGCGATTCTGACTCATGCTGACGGCACCAAGCTGAACTGGGGCGCACGCACAGCAACCTTACCCTGTCAGCGCTTCGGCACCAGTCGCAAGCGGCTGCTTATGTCAAATTAAGCAGTTCCGGTCCGAATGGGAGATTAGAGGCGTTCGCCGCTCGAAACAAGTATTACCACAATGGACCGGCAACTAAGATTGGACACCTCCTTT
Organism: Aspergillus hiratsukae; assembly: GCA_014281905.1. Taxonomy (NCBI): domain Eukaryota; kingdom Fungi; phylum Ascomycota; class Eurotiomycetes; order Eurotiales; family Aspergillaceae; genus Aspergillus; species Aspergillus hiratsukae. The sequence continues at coordinate 15,560 of JACBAD010002057.1, forward strand.
GGTGCGGGAGCTCAAAGATACTCTTTCATTGAGACGCCTTTGGAAATGCATCCTTCCGGACAAAGGATAGAGCGACAAGTAGCGCTGCCAGAGCCTGAGACCAGAGACAGTGCTTATCCTGGTCAGCAGCACGTCACCGCGACAGAAGATGTTCAACCATCATTCAATGAGAAAGCTCAACTTAAGCATGGAGCTACTGCCTCTGTCTACGTCGGCAGTCCGCCCATTGAGCAGCACCCTGCGCATTATGCTCCCTATGCAGAGGATGCGCCACAACAAGCGCAGTTCGATACCGTTGCGCCGGCATACTCGTACAGCGCTGGTCCCAATCCACATTCAGTCAAGACTGACCCTGACGCGTCACGTCAGTTCTCAGAGTCTGGAAAGATAATTGTTGCACCTGACGAGAATCCATTGCATTCTCCCCACCTGCCACGCTTTCCTCCACCGATCATGACCAGTGCGCCACATACAACTTCACCAATGTCCTATCATCAACCGGGGCAGATTGCACACCCAAACCAGGTCGTCAAGGGTGGAACATGGAGTCATGGTTTATGTGAATGTTCCAGCATTGGGACATGCTGTCTTGGACTTTTGTGTCCTTGTATACTCTACGGGAGGACGCAGTATCGCTTTTCGATGAAATCGAAAAAAGAGGACCCAACCAACATGCTAGGCTACGAGACATGCAACGGCTCGTGTACGGCAATGGCCCTGCTATGCGGATGCCAATGTGAGTTTCACAATCAAATTAACAGCAAAGTTTCGATACTGAGTTTGAATAGGGCTGCTAGCTACGGTGCAGCACACACGGACACGCAAAGCGTACGGTATTAAAGGCAACGTTGGGTCTGATTGTGTGCGAGCGACATGCTGCACATGTTGCACGCTCATACAAGACGAAAAGGAACTCAAGACTCGGGAAGAAGAGCGAGAAAGAGTTGCTAGGGCCACGGGGCAGGCGCTGCTATCACCATATACAGCGCCCCTGCAGATGTCCTATGGCCAGTCGCCGACATGATGTTCGACAGGTTCTTACCAAAGTTTGACGGTGTATCAATCTGCCTGCTTTTGAGTCTTGTCTTCGTTTGGAGGAGAGATACTTTCGTCGGTCAGGACGACGAAACATGTTGATTCCACCTCTTTCCCGGGGCGTTCTACTGGCTGGCTTACGTGCCATATTTCAATCCTTCTGCATCTTCTGTTATGATCTTCACACTTCAGCATTGAGCGAGCGATATCCCTAACTCCGGCGTTGGATCTTTCTTAGCGGCATCTGAAATCTCGTCGAATTATCAGGCAATGCATATACTATGTACGGAGTGTCAAAGGAATATGATGCGATCAGCATTTCAAATCATATTTATGCTCTATTCCCTAGACACGCTGATTCTCTCATGGATAGTATAATGTACTTTTGGCCAGTGGTCCAACCTTTCCAAAATGCATCATTCCTACCAATCCGTGACGAAACGGCTGAGAAATGAAACCGCCCTAGCAGCTCGAGAGTCAAAAACAATCCTCGTGGCTGATCAAAGGATTCGGCGTGTCCTCCGTAGTGAATGGTTCAGGTGATCCTAAGTTAAAGTTCAAGGTCGCACATATCTTTGCCGTAATTACTCCGTACAGGCGTCCAATTACCTAGGACAGAAATAACTCAGCAGTGAGACAATCCTATATCGCCTGTTCTAGACAGTAGGGCAGAGTCACAGATCCATATCAGGAGTTAAGTCGGGCAGCTTGGACCAGTCAGTCAGGCATGAACCGTTTCGTTTGCCCATTTCCAGGGTTCTACGGAGTACTGGGGTTAAAGATACAGCAGGCATTTGGATAAGTTTCATGGAAGAGGAACGCATCCCATTCCTGTCAGACATCAGCGAGCTGAATGGACGTTCTATCCACCACGGGTAATATACTCACATGCATGCACATGGCTGCTGTGAAACACTTTCCTTCAACGAGGCTTAGGATGATGAGTTCTAGATTGTCAACAGGAGTCAAGCAATAGAATAGGAGGTCCTGAGGTTGCGATGCGAATGCTCTTAAAAGGTAGTGATAGTGTTCGCAGTCGAATTCTATGACAGCGGCAATGCATCATTCTCAGATGTGTAGACTATCTGCAGGGCGAATTGCTCCGTAGCTATCAGCAATCAATATCTACCATACCACAAAACGATCATTTGCACTTGGAGAAAATAATCAGCTCATCAGCTGCAAATAATGTTGGCTTACTGTGCAGTTGTTCCATGGGGATAAGAGATCTGGACCACGGTGGCGATGGTTCATCAGATCGCACCAAGTCTTGGCCTCGTCTCTCCTTAGCCTGGAGAATACGACTATGCGCACCTCCTCCGCAACCCAATTCTCGAACAAGCCTTTTCCACCATTCTTGTCTGACATCTTGTACCTTATTATTGTCTACCCTGCTCGATCATCTCGATCATCTTCAAATCCCGATTCTCACAGCACGTGTCGATTTCGAGTACTCTTTGCGCATCCACACTTGTCTGTTGCCACCGCCGTATAGAGACCCGACCGCTGGCGAATGACCCCATTCATGAGAGCAGTGCCATAATGGGGGTTTGAGGCAATTTCCATCTGTTTGCCGTTAGTGGTCATCGAGAGCAGTCTTATCGCATGATATTCCGGCTTTTATGAATCCTCGCAACCGACGACGTAAGACGTCTTCAGAGACTGCCTGACCATGGGGGATGATGCTCGTCTAACTCCCCGCCAAATATGGGCTAATCCGACGACAACCACCACCAAGTCTTATGCGCCAGGCTGCACTCCCTTTCTGCTTCCTAGCGACGGTATGTGATTGTGTTAATACCTCTGAGCCATGTTGTCCAGTCACTTCACTGTAGGCGACTTGGTCCTCCGACTCTTAGCTGACTGTCGTGTCCGTTTGGCGCATGCTTCTAGGCTCCGTCTACCTTAACCGAACCTTTGCAATCACCCTCACAGAAAATGCCATTTTTGAGCCCGTATGTACGGGTCTACCAACCGATACCCACAGCCATCCATCTCCCCTCCTTGACACTCGCGATCCCTTCTACTCTTCTGTCACTCCGCAATTATATGCTATCGGATGCGCGACCATTATCAGCTATCTCCTCGTCATAATACTACTCATCACACCACGAACGTTCTATGTTGGAGGTCCTGGGGGCGGTGCCAATTTCTTGGGGCGCCATGGCATGATCAGCGGATCCTATAGCGGCAATTCCTCGGTGGTCGGCGTTGGTGGAAGACCGTGGCTGCAGAAAGTAGCTGCGATATTGGTGGCGGTATCGTTGACTATCGCGTCTGCGGACTCGTTCCGGGTCGCTGAGCGGCAATATAACTACGGCTATTCCGATGCCGAAGCGCTCACCGGGGAGGTCCTCGATGGCACCGAGATCCGCGTGGTCAGAGTTATATCAAGCACGTTCCTCTGGCTGGCCCAGGTGCAGACGCTGATACGTTTATTCCCGCGACATAAGGAGAAGATTATGATCAAATGGGCCGGATTCGCGTTAATCGTCTTGGACACGGTATTTAGCATTCTGGACAAGTTTCTGGTCAAGACCACTACCACGAAGCCCCGCCTCTACGACGATGCGATCCCGGCCCTCAGCTACCTGTTTGAGCTCGCGCTCAACCTTCTATACGCCGCATGGGTCATCTTCTATTCAATATCCAAACACCGATATGCCTTCTTTCACCCCAAGATGAGGAATATCTGCTTGATTGCACTTTTATCTTTGTGTGCTGTGCTCATACCTGTCGTTTTCTTCGTTCTGGATATCGCGAAAGAAGAGATTGCCGGGTGGGGTACCTACATACGATGGGTTGGTTCAGCGGCTGCCAGTGTTGTGGTTTGGGAGTGGGTGGAGCGAATTGAAGCTCTGGAACGGGACGAAAGGAAGGATGGCATTCTGGGGAGAGAGTTATTCGACGGAGACGAGATGCTAGAAGTCACACCATCGGAAGAGGTCGACTGGCCTCGCCAGACCTATGGTGGAGGCGATCGGGGCGGGGGAACCGGTACGTCCTCGGGATGGGGAGGTGTCATGGGGTTGGCACATCGACCTCTGCGGACAAGGGTTGGTCTACCCCGTGGTAACCGCAAGCCGGACAAACAACGCAAAACTGTTGGTTCCGATGTGCGACGTCATGGAGCTGGCCGCCCGACACCACCCCCGGTGGCTGCTACTCCTGTGAGTCGGGCGGATACCACAAGTGCAGCCAGCACCGTGTATAATGTCCATTACCACCCGGTGTCTAGCCCGACTCCTCCTGTCGTGATGCCTCATATGGAGGAGGAAGATGAATATGAAACAGACCAGCTGAAGGAAATGGCCATGAGGACCGAGGAAGGAGAAGCTGACGTCGCTCGGCAGGGTCTTTCAGCGCAGCAGACCCGCGAAGAGTCACCTCAGATCGTCAATATGGACCATCGTTGGCGAACGATTCTCAATCCTTTCAGGAAGAGATGCGCCTCTCTGCCCAGGGAAATTGCCTCAGCACAGGCAGACGAAGATCCTTCGACTGTGCAGGAAGACGTGACTGGCGAGGAAAGTGACGAGCAGCGTGCTGCACGCAGCAACCACGGACACCTGTTCCCGTTCAACTTCAGGATCAGGCCCGGCTCTGAGAGGCGAGACACAGATGCTTCCCTACCCGTGACCGTCATTCCTGCCAGACGGCGGGGCCAGAATACATGGTCCCCGCAATGGCTGAACGATGCGAACATACTGGAACCAACGCCCAATCCTCCCGTTCGTTCCGACCGCTCCCGTCTGCCCGTGAGGGTGATCCAGCCGCAGACTCGAACTGCCGCTCCCTGGGATATGCCTGAGGGGAATGGCAACTATGAACTGCGTTACGATCCGGAAACAGCGGCGCTTATCGGGCCTGACGATCATCATTCACAGCATCAAGCTGCAGCGCACGCGACCAACAATGACAGTCAACAAGTTGATTGGGCGGCCGGTGGACCTGGGGGATACGATACTCCTGATACTCTGCACGAGAGTCAAAATAGCGCTCCAACTGGCGCCGTCACAGCAGGATCATCAACGGTTGTCGACTCAAGAGAGTCCTCGGGATGATCCCATTCAAGACCACACATCTATCGGGGCGTCATGCACGATCTTTCCTTGTCTTTCTTTACTGGCCGGGATCTGTTTGCATTCTATTAGGTACCTTTTCGACTGTCAATTAGCGAGGAGTCGGGGATCATTCACCTCATAGCAATCTGTTTACTTTTTCTTGTCACTCTTACTTACAGCTGGATCGACGTGCACAGCGTCTCGTCGCATATGAATTGCACATTATTGAACATTTGGGAAAGGTAGAGCAACTGGCGGGTTTACAGAGGAGGTCACGCTGTCTAAAAGATACCCTTGAAATCTTTCTTTCTGTCATATAACATAACATAGTCCATAAATATGAATCTTAGTATCTACTTGAGTAGACCATCGTATCGTGGCTGTAGCCTAATTAAGCTTCAGCGATCTCTCGGGAACTCTTAGATCCGCGCAGATCGAAAAAGTTGCTTCCCGCACCGCCTCGACTAAATTGTCATCATCCACTTGCGGCGATCTTCGCCAGACCCTGATGCATCGCTCTTTTGTCCAGGACCGTACCTTGTGTCATAGTCAGTCAATGCTGCGACTCCATCGTCGGGCGTCGCATCATGGCGGCCGTCAATCGGAATATGTTTGACGCCAGCATCACGACGGAGCGGCCGCATGGTTCGTCGTTACTAGTTCTACCACTGAATCTGCTCGCTCTTATTATAGCTCAGGTTTGTATCCCAGACGTATTGCTTTTGGATAGAAGTGATGAAACTGACGCGATCTGATACATACAGCTCGACAATACCAGCGACATCGCCCGTCTGTGCAGAACATGTCGGGTCCTGAACTACATGGCCCTCCCGCAGCTCTACAAACACATCACCTTGACCTCCTACGACAAAATCCGATATCGCGGGGACGAGCCGGAAGGAATCGGCAGCGCCAGCCCCTTCTCGATGGGTCTCAATGCCGTCATTACGAGACCGTACGCCTCGCTGGTACGGTCGCTGACGCTGCGCGGAGACTGGCGGGAGAATGAGCTGGAGGAACACGCGCGGGTCGGGCGGGTGCCGGACTCGTCGATGATGTTGAACATCGCGGTGCGGGCGGCCGTCGATCGGATGACGGAGCTGGAGAGTTTCAGCTGGGAGCTGAGCACGAAGATGCTCGAGACGGTGTACCTGGGGCTGGCGCAGCGGCCGAAGCTCACCTCGCTCACTGTCCGGTTTCCGTCGAGTCGGCATCCGCGGCCGACGATCGTTATCCCCCCGATGCCTCACCTGCGCTCGTTAAAGATCACGCACATCGATCCGCTGTGCTATCCCGATGATATCTCGACGTTGTTGTGGAAGTGTAAGAAACTGCGGGAGCTGAAGATGCACTGGTCGCCGCGCATGCGCATCGAGCAGGAGCCCAGCGTCATGCTGCATGATTACTTCCGCAAATGCATTGCGGCTAGGCAGCCGTTGAAAGTCAAGAAGCTGGCGCTTCAGAATCTATATGCGCGTCACAGCGAGGAGTTCAAAGTCGCGCTTGACCCGAGTGCGCTGGAAGATATGACGTTTCTCAGCGAATGCGGATCGGAGAGCGCCAAATCGCTGAATACGTTTTTTGACAGCAGCTGGCCAACAGGGCCTCCCGGTCAAATAAACTTCAAGGCTTTCAGACAGGATTCCACATCTAGGCGACATGCTGAGTTTTTGTCGTATTTCACTGGCCTGGAAAGGTTGTATTTCGTGAATGCATCGCGCGATTCATCGGACAATGTCAACTCGCCCCGGCGATTGCTCCCGTCTTCGGCTCTCACGCCGCCATCCTTGGATCATACTACCAATAGTTCAACTCTGAGCATCTCCACCGAGGAAACTCCTGTCGCTTCGCCGGTGTCGAATACCGGCGTGCAGGCTAGCATTCGCGATATGTACCTGAATAACATCATTATGAACCACTCCGCAACCCTCCGCCATCTTCTACTCCCCTCTCGCTGGCCACTCTCAGCGTCTACCATAGCCCGCCTTGTTCATTCCAGTCCGCAACTGGAGCAACTGGCGTTGGCAGCAGATCTTTCCAGTATGGATACATTGGGTCTCGTACTCCCGTTTCTTCGCAATCTAGTCGCTGTTCGCCTGCTGGTTCCGACTGGACCGGGGTCTTCGGTCGTATGCGACACATCACGACTCGCGAAGCCTGGTCAAGGGCACTCGTCGAAGTCTTCGTCATCTACATCACATCTGTTCTCCTCGGCACGAACTCTTGCTGATATAGTCGAGCTGGACGATCAGATCCTTGCGGACAAGCTCAGCGAGTACCTAGCGGATCAGCACCTATTTCGCCAGCTGAAGATCATCGGCATGGGCCGCAAAGCCTGGCAATTAGGCGATTACTACACCGTCCCTGCAGAGCCGCAACCAACGACGCCCACCGCCGCCTCTTCAGCCAGTCCAACCGTCTCGCAACCACAGGATCCTCTCACGCCGGCACCTAACGGTACTCCAGTCACAGCCGAGCCTGCTCAAGCCAGTCAACCGTCGTCTCTCCTCGGAAAACGTCCGCGGCAGGACAGCACTCCGCCCGCACGGCCGGCAACGAACGGGGAAATGGAAACCAGGATGGATTATTCGGACCCGTGCGTTCCGACACAGATCATCAAGGATGGCCGGATCTGGAGACGGCGGGTCCGACGCGTGGGCTGGGAGGTGTTGCAACACTGGGAGATATGGGCTCTGGATTCTCAGGATATTTGATTGCTGCGTCTGCATTGCATCATACCGCGGCGTTCGGTAATCTCTTTGCGTTGTGTTTCCACGGCAGCCTTATTCGTATTCTATTCAATCCTGGAGTTCGTGGATGGATGTACAGGAGGATTAGCTAGGTGGTTGATCTCTCCACTCCACTCTAGCTGGACATGTCTATATCTGTTCATAGAATTTGTACCTAGATGAATATATGTCAGCGTGGATATAGCATCGATCTCGAGCAGACTGACTGAGATTATCCTGTGATCTTGTGCCCTACGAGCCAAGTCAACTTCCACAATGGAACGAAGTACCACTAGGGTGTAGGTAGACCTATATCTCTTGTATTTCCGTTGTCGACTGAGATTGAAGCGCCAAGATCTGCTTCCTCCTCATCCGACAGATACTACCTGCAAACCTCCACTCCATCCTGCTGTGTTATCAGATACATTCCAGAAGAGCTCACCGCTTATGCTGGGGATGATTTCAATCCAGCAGATAATACCCCTCATATATTTGGCCTGGAGGATCAATGCAAGGGAGAAGAGTGAGGTTACACATATCACTGCGGACAGTCAGCCACAGTTCGCCACGAACATCTATATAAAGGTTGACCGGCGGTTCAATGGTCAAGATGGCTTCTTCATCCGGCACATTGCGCAGATCTGATCCGGAAAATGGTGGAAAAAGCGCTTCGATATGACGACGGGTCGTCCACGCCTGACTCGGGACCCGTCGTCGACTCACTCTCCGAGGATGAGCGCGAGATCGAGCCCAAATTACGTCGCAAGCTGGATCTACGCATCATGCCTGTTGTTGTCTTGATATATCTTCTCAACTTCATTGACCGGTATACCGCATCCGCAGATCTATGGAGGATGGTGCTGACCTGGCTAGGTCAAACTATACTGCTGCCCGTCTTCAGGGTCTAGAGCGCGATCTCCATCTCTCGTCTTCAGAGTACCAGGTCGGGCTCTCGGTGTTCTTTGTGGGATATGTCCTCGGGCCAATCCCATCGAACCTGCTTCTGAATTATCTCGGCCGTCCTTCGTCTTATATCGGTCTCTTTGGTATCTCCTGGGGACTGGTGACGCTCTTGACCTCGCAGGTGAAAAGCTATGGGTCCATTGCTGCTTGCAGATTTATTCTGGGTGTAGTTGGTAAGCGCGAGCCTTCTCGTTTGGACCATTGAGCCTGCACTGATTCAATACATGAATAGAGGCGCCCTTGTTCCCAGGTATCATGTTCTATCTCTCGGTGAGTAGATCTCTTAAGAAGATACGGGCGTAGGCCTGTCTCTGACGTACACAGAAATGGTACACGCAGAGAGAACTGAGTGTGCGGATAACCATATTCTTTTCGGCCTCTCATGTCGCCAACGCTTTTGGGAGCTTGATGGCCGCCGGCATACTGAACGGCCTGGATGGTCATCGGGGGTTATCCGCCTGGCAATGGCTGTATATCATCGAGGGGACTAGTAAGCCACTTGCCTGTCTACAAAGCACACTCACTAACTGGCGACAAGTCTCGATCTTCGCAGGTTTCATCGCTTGGTCCCTGCTGCCAGACTTTCCAGAAAACTGGCGTGCATTATCCCCGGAGATGAAACACGTCGGTACGTCTCCCAGACCTGCAGGACCTGACTTTCGAACACAAAGACTAACCAGGCCTGCCAGCCATTCGACGCATGGCCCTCCAAGCCGCCGAATCCGACCTGGACGAAGACAACGGCACCGCCGCCTCCCAACTCACCGGCCTCAAACTCGCCTTCACCGATCCCAAACTCTACCTCTTCTCCGCCATCTACATCTGCATCGTCGGCTCCTTCGGCTTCACCAACTTTTTTCCAACCCTCACCTCCTCCCTCGGCTACAACCACACCATCTCCCTCCTCCTCGCCGCCCCGCCCTTCCTCTTCATGACCCTCTACAGCATAATCCACAGCCTCCTCAGCGACCGCCTCCAATCCCGCTTCTGGTTCTTCATCTACCCCATCCCCATCGCCATCACCGGTTTCATCCTCTTCATGAACACGAACACCGACTCTGACTCTCTGGGCATCAAATACGCCTCCACCTTCCTCATGATGTTCGCCGTCGCCATGAACGGCACAACCCTAAGCTGGGCCGCCAGCTCCATGCCCCGCCCCCCCGCCAAACGCGCCGTCGCCTACGCCCTCATGAACTCCCTCGGCAATACCACCGGCATCTGGACCCCGTTTACCTATCGCGACGCCGACTGGCCGCGGTATCGGCTTGCGCTGGGTATCTGTGTGGGCCTGCAGGCTGGGGCGGCGGTGCTGGGGACCTGGCTGCGGGTTCTCCTGGGGAGGGAGAATAAGCGGTTGGAGAGGGTGGAGAGGGAGGGCGTGCAGGGCTTAAGGGGTGGGAATGGGACTGCGAGTGGGGTTACTGGGTTTCGGTGTATTGTGTAGCGATAGTAGTGATCGTGATTGTGATTTTGGCTTTCTGGCTTTGGGGTTCGCGGATTGATAATGGGTTGGGATTAGATCGTCCGAGAGGCTGTACACAATACCAGTCGCATGACACTAGCAAGGAATAAAATGGATGTTTGTTTACTTTAACCTATATTACCACCCAGTGTCGTTCAGATCTCAATGCGTAAGAACGAGCTCAGAGGATCGGTATCCGTCAGACGGACCGGACGTGCTGCAGTTGACGAGTGCCAGTCCTCGCACACCACCGTGCACATTGCAACATACCAGAGGATAGGCCTGGTTAATGTATATATCCGATTACATTGAATTCAGATAAAGATCGATAGTTACTATCTTTGCTAATGCAAGTAGAAAGATCTTTGCGGTCATAATCACATTGCTGTTCTAAACCAATCATATACAAGAACTAAACTCGAGATGATTTCGACGATCACAGAGTCATACCATGGCCACCGCCGGGTCTACGTGCATCATCTAGGCCTGAGCGGCAAAGCCGAGTCTTGGACCTTGGGAGTCGAAGACGACGTACTGGCTCTTGAGGAAGATATCTCCGAAGATGGAGAATCCGATGCCGGAGTTGCTCTGGATACCACCGTAGCAGGTCGAGCTGCCGTCAGTGACGGGGGCGAAGTTGATGTAGTTACCGGGGATGACCGCGTTGTAGCCATTGATGACGGTAGTGAAGGAAGGAAGACTGGCGGAGCAGGGGAAGACATAACCGCCGTATGAGTTGCTGTTCTGAGCGCCGGAAACTTGCTGGTAGTAGTCGTCGACGACGCTGTCATCGAGCAGGAGGAGGGTGGTGCCGGTGTCTAAATGGGTCAGCCTGGTGCTTTCGAACGAAACAGAGGAAACATACCAGCAATGCCGCTGATCTGGTTGCCGTTGGAACCCGAGTTGCCAACAGCGTAGCCATCGGCAGTGAACATCCAGAAGCCCTGGGAGTTGTCGACGTCGGCATAAGTGAGTTGTCCGCTGTACTTGGAGTCGTCAATGAATCCAAAGTCGTAGGTTCCTGGAGCGTGGTACTTCAGGGACACAGCAAAGAGAGGGGCGTCCAACTGGGACTTGACAGTGTCAAAGAAAGTAGTCTGAGGTCGAGGAGAGACTGATAGATTCAAGTCAATGGCTGAGGTCGAAGCTGGAAACTGGATGAAACTTACCGGTGTTGAGGGAGCTGAATGCTAGACCCAGCAGACCATCGTTTTGCGTATCCTGCACAAATTGAGAGCTGACTTTGTTGGCAGCCTCCACAGCCTGGCTCGTCGCAGTGATTCCACCCACAGAGACCGTATCCTTGTAGACGTCACCGCTGGCAGAGCTACCATCACCATAGGAGATCTTCCAGGTGTAGCCACTCATCTTCTGGGCAGTGGAGGATGGCTTGTAGATGTCATGGCCGCTACGCTCGGAAGTGGGGAGCTCGGAGGAGAAGACCCAGCTACAACAGTTAGCAATTCTATCCAGACATAGGGATAGGATATGCTTACAGATCGGCAGAGCCAGTGTCAAAGTCCAAGTTCAGGGTTGATCCACCGACATTGACGGGAGTCAGGTATTCCGTGTCATATTGTTCGGGGGTAGTAACAGCGCTGCCGGAAACTGCAGCCGCCTTGACATGGTCGGGGACAGTACCACCGTACTTGTTCAAAGATTTGGCATAAACGGCTGCAAGATTGACGGTCTTCTTCTCGGTCAGAGGCTTGGCTACTTGGTTGACAGTGAAGCCTTTGCGCGGCTGAACCACAGGGACAGCAGACGCAATGGTCGAGAGACCGACGACGACAGCTGTGACTTTGCTGAAGACAACCATGATGAGCAATGGACGAGTAGAAACGAAAGAAAAAAAAGAAGAGGAGGATCTCAAACTCTTGCTGAATGAGAATGAGGAAGATACAGTCAACAGCTGGCGAACAGACCTCCTTTATATAGCGTCTCCTCTTCCATAGCCTAGGAGAGATAGCAGGTACCGCGGAGTCACCCCGGGTCAGGAGGACCGAGTTTCACCTAAGCCTTCAGCTCATATCGCTTATCCAAGATGTCAGCGACGAAGAGCTACACGATCCAGGGCCATATCCCGTTGTCCAGGGTTCGAAGACGAATCGTGACACCCACCCGGCAAGGCCAAGAGAAAGATGGAACGACATCCTGGCAGCGATTGTCGGCTGTAGATAGCCTCGCGGGCGAATGAAGCAAATCAGCTCGGGCGTTCATCATTCAGGAGGCTAGCGCGGGCGCCTCGAATGCTACGGGAGAATGGCATGGTGCTTGGTTGGGACAAGACTTCTCTTGTCCTTCTGGTTAAGCTAGTACTGCTGCCTAGCTGGATTGGACGGACAAGGCCGTCTGGGCAGAGATTAAGCTATCTAAGCACGTCGGGGAAACAACCTCATTCGTTATGACCTGAAGATCGTCATCGAAGGTGTTAGTGTCGTGAGTGGAGGCGGGGCACAGAACTCACGGTAGCGACGGTACTGGACCAATCTTAGGAGACTGTTGTACTTGTAGATCAACTGCAGGTATTGACGGAGAAATTGATGCGAATAATCAGGGGTCATCTGGGCATGACCGGAGTCCGATGCACGGCTTGCATGCCCCTGAGATGGAAGCATGAGAGCTTGACAGAGGAAGACCCTGAGACATCAGGGTCTTAGCAGGTCGATTGCAACGTTATTGGATGGATTCAGGACATCACATGGATGGTGATACATTTCAAGATACACGAGAGTTGAGAAGCTACTCCCTAGAAGGTGGAGGGAGGTTCACGAGGTTGAAGAACGATCGACTATGGTAAGCGATGAACTTCACTGCCTTGCTGCCTTGCCTGAAGATCCCCATGATTTTCCATCTCTCTTCGGATCTTATCATCCCTTCCCTCTACAAGTATATTGATTGCTCACAAGATATCATCATCGCAGATTGTATATCAACCTTACAAAACCACCTGCAGAACAGATCTTAAATTCCTCTAGCTGCTCTGTTCTCTCAACCCCAACGCGAACCGATACCCCTATCCACCTGCGGAGACTAACAAAGGCGCGATGTCACCGTCCACTCACCTTATCATCCTCATTATTAGTTTTCAGTTAGACCCCCCGACGCCCCGTCGACAAGCCGAAGCTTCAGCCATTCAGAAGCTTCGATTCGGGATTTCTCTGCCGAAATACTAAATTAGAAGGAAGGGAGACTAGCGGAGTCCGAGCGAATACCGATGCTTGACTGGGACATACGACAAAGAAGCCGCAGGTAGTCGTAACAATGCCATTGCCAATTATCCCTACAAATCTCCGGAGTTCTGACAGGGATCGCGGAGTCAATTTCCTTCCTGATCGGCAGTTACAGTCTTCGGGTACTTCATGTAGAGTATGGAGGATGGATTCTGCTGTACAAGGAAAGTCTCCTGCGGAACTCGAACTCATATGCGAAGTGATATCACTACCTTGAGACAATTACAGCGAGTAGATAATACTCCGTTGGCTAACGGGTGGACGGTAGACACTGCATAAATGACTGTGAAACATGCTACCTACCAGGAAACCGCTCATTCTACAAGGTGATTTAAGCTCATCTCCCAGAGTCTTGACTCTGGAGTCCAACATGTGAAACGCCTGCAACAAAAGAGATAAACAATGACACATGGAAATATCTTGAAACCGCCAGGTGTCAGATAACCCTGTCTCATACACTATACAAGACTATGCCGAGAGTCATAGTCGTGGCACAAGCATTTCAGAAGCATGGATGCTAGCTCCTTAAGAGTTAAGACTATTCTCTTAGTTTCTAGTATACTGCATCTGCTAGGTAAGTATCTTGCTAGTGATAGTTAAAGGTGTTACCTAGATGCTAACCTTTCCAGAGATTACACCTAGCTGTCCTCTTCTTAAATCAGTATAGGCTATGTCCTACCATCTTTATGACACACCTCATGCTGACTCCTTGGCTCTGCGTAAAAGAAGAAGCAGGACTGGTAGAATTTATGTAGGAAATTTAGTCAAATAAGCTGAGAGATGCTACAAAAGAAGTAAGTTAATGTTGATGAATTAAGAATATAGAATGAATGAGCCTGCCTTAGAGACAAGACAGCATAGAGTGTAAGACAGCCATGTTAATTAATGTCATATCACTGCCAGCAGAGACTGTGTCTCTAGGAAGTATTCACTGTCTTCTATCTATAGGCTTGACCCCAGCCACCACAGCCTGTGGTCCACAGGCTCCTTCCTCTCTATAAACAAAGACTTAAGGCTCCCCTCCACCACACAGATTCAATACTTACTCTTGCTTTCCCTTAATCTCCAGCTCCTCTATTTATCTTCACTCCAGTTTTCTTTCTCATTACCACCCCCATCCCACATCACTCAGAACTCAGAAGAACTACTTTTTTTGCAGTAATACCAAGAGTTATTTCTTTTCTACAACAATACCTTGCGTTGCGGCTTTCCAGTTAATGAAAATGTTTCAACCACATGGACCTTTTTGCAGATACTGTGGTGTGGAGGGCCATGTACAGACTATCTGCCCATAGCGCCCTTGTGGATACTGTCGCCAGGAAGGACATATTATTCGAAACTGCCCAAAGTGCCCTATCTGCACACATTGCGGACTGAAAGGGCATGACCCCAAATGTTCGCAAACCAAATGGAATAGACAGTTGCAGGGACCAAAACCATCAATACCACAAGGAAAGCCCCAGTTAGGACCTCGAAGCCGTTTTCAGGAACACTTCCCGAACCAGTTGCAGCCAACGATGGCTGAGAATAGGAGCCTAAGTGCACCAGCTGGAGTAAGTCTCAGTATCTGTAATAAATCATCCTCTTCAGGTATGGATTGTTACTAATAAGTCTTTCTTTATACAGGACTTATGCGCCGTCTGCCTAAAAGTCAGGTTTCCGCCAATTAAGGAGACCTTAACGTGCTTGCTCAAAACCGTTACAGAAACAGACAGACCAGATCTTAGGCATATTCCATACCAGGAATCGATTTTAGCCATGGGAGGGATAGATAATAGCATAGAGCTTTTGACAAAAGCTATCACCCTGCAGTGAAACATTTTGAAAACAAGGTGGTGACCACAAAGATGTAAGTGAGGGCCGACCTTACTAGATTTGTACTAATGAAATACAGGCTGCATGAAGTCCGCGAGAAGCAAGCTGCAACCTAAGTATGGGAGAAGGATAATGGCTACCTAAGCTTTATTACCGATGATCGCAACGCAGACTTTTGGCGTGGATATGTTGGACAATCAGAAAACCCCAAAAATCGGAACCTGCAGCATCTCAGGGCTATCATCAACAGTGAGGAGAGTACGCTGCATTATTACATCGTGGCTAAAGGAGCTGGGCACCGCGCGATTAACTTCATGAAACTCTGGACTCTTGTCTGGCCAGATCATATTAACAAACATATGCCTATGGTGTTTGCTAATATCCTTGAGATGTTCATGGCTAGATGCTTCCAGTCCCTTGCACCAGGGATTCTGGAAGAATACTTTGGTAAGGCAGAATACTCTGGCACTGGCCTGAATGTTGTTCCGCCACTTCTTCAGGGAATCTCGCTTAGCCCAAGTGTCAGATACACCTACTCACTCCAACTGGAAGACTCGCCAGACAGGGAGATTAGGGAATGGCCACAATATCGATTGAAGCGACGGTTAGAAGACCAGCCCTTATCTCAACACCGGACTGGTAACTGCCTCAAGCGCCATGAATACCTGGAAATCTTGACATCAGCTGCAAGCGCACAACTTGGGATCTCTGCTTTACAGCCTATGGATACTACAGCTTCGCTCATGAAACCATTCGACATGGAGACCTGCTTGCGTACAGTTAAAGATGCTATTAGAGAGCCCCAAAAGGTTGTTAAGCCTAGAGGTGCTCTTAACGCCCAGGTTGGGATAATTCTACACCAGCATAGCTATCTTAGGGAGAGCCAACCACTGTCATATAGTGCTGCTGGTGAATGTGCAGTCTCTTGGGGTATCAAGGAGAGTGGATTCTGTGAAGAAAATTTTCTTGTTTAGCCTTTCACATTCACACAGGAAGTAATCAAGCTATCAACATCTCTTTCCTTCAAGCAGATGAGGCCAGATGAAGCTGATGTTATAAGCAAAGCTAACAAGGATCTCATTCAAGCAAGCAACCTATAGATCATCATTTTTAGTGATGCTGAAGTTACACGACTCCTAGGCCTAGGTTGTCAGATTTACCTCAATTTTAGGGGAATTAATGTGAAAGCCTATGTTGAGATTGATGAAGCTTGTATAAAGCGGGTTTATATCCATGCACCAAGGCCACTGTCTATTTTATGGGTAAATGCTGGAAGATAGGCAGTTTAAAGGTGTGAAATCTTCAGATTCAGTGTAGTTATAGTAGGGTTCCACAGCACTATACACACTACATTTTATGAGCGAATACTGGTGGGTGCATGAACAATCATGCTCTACTGCAATGAATGAGATGGAAGAGGCAAGCTAATGATAACTGCAGACTCTGTTGATGCTGGTATTTGTGACTGGCTGTATTGCAAGGGCTTTCGGACAAGAGCTGCCCTTGAGTGTCTTGAGGCTGTTGGAGGATTGTTTGCAATGTCTATCTTTCTACTTTGGGCATGTTTGCCAGCAAGACCTAAGGGTAAAGCCATGCCAACTACCAAGATAGTGCTGAAGAGAAAGACAAGAAATTGTTCACGTGTCTTTCCCTTGGAGAAACTACAAGAGATGAGGAACCTCTATGCTGAGATGCAGCAAGAATGGGCCAAGGACGCTCAAACCATTTCTGCAGATCCCAGTGGCTCAATTGAATATGATACATATTCTAAGAGCAATAAGTCTTTCGACAGCAGCAGCGCTTCTGGAAGTTCTGAGTCCCTGGAATACCACAAAACTTTGGAGAGCAATAATGAGTCAGATACTGATAGCACACTGAACATTGAGGAATTAGTGAGGCAATCATTACTGGAGAAAGGGATGACCTTGAGGCGACAGGACTAACATTATGGTCCTCCAGGAGTGGGAAAGCTCAGATTGAAGTCTCATGAGTGTCCGAATGTGCCAGTGATACTAGTACCAGAAAGCGGATGTTTACAGCTTGGCATGATCCCGCTTTTACAAAACTGACACAACTAGAGATCCAGACACAGATGAGCCTACTGAACGGGCGCCTTTATCGAGGGCAGAATTGGTGGTCCAACCATAGGAAAAAAGAACATTGCCATATATATGGCCTTGATTTCTTTCTTCATTCTGTTATTCGGGTCAGAATTCGCGGCTTCTATATCAGGGATAACAAGGATGGAATTATAGTCCAAGCTAAGCTCGCACCACTTAGAGAAAGACATCCTAATATATTTATTATATCTGAAAGAACGGATGACCCAGCATCCTGTTTAGCTTTTTATGTGACTTTGAAGGATGAAAAGGGGGATCAAAAAGTTGTCTATCCAACATCAGCGTGAAACACTCTCTCAGCCATATTCAGAGTAAACAGCTTGGTTGACTG
The DNA here is from genome assembly GCA_014281905.1 of Aspergillus hiratsukae. Taxonomy (NCBI): domain Eukaryota; kingdom Fungi; phylum Ascomycota; class Eurotiomycetes; order Eurotiales; family Aspergillaceae; genus Aspergillus; species Aspergillus hiratsukae. The sequence continues at coordinate 33,315 of JACBAD010002057.1, forward strand.
GCTACATGGTGCTATATTTAGTACTTTGAAAACCCAATGCAGACGACATATCTTCATCAACCTAACTAATATCGCTGTTGCAGAGGACCTGAAAATCTTCCTGGGTGGTGCCTATATCCTGGATGACGGTTCATGGTCCAAGACGATACCATTTACTGCAGAAAAGCGCACAAGAGCTGACAGCAATGAGCCTGAGCCTGAGCAGCCCCTGGCAAGAAAGCTGCAAAATAGGTTGCCATGCCCCGTCTAGACTGCGCCTGGTTTCCACTATTCTTCATCACCGCTCTAGGTGGCCAGGGAAGGGAAAATGCAGACTTGGGATTGGGTATCGGACTGCCATGTTGATGGGAAGATATACCGGACATGGGATGATCGACTTTGACGTGTAGTCAGACTGTGTCAGCCATCAAACGACTACGCCAAAAAGGTGTCTAGACGACCATTCTTAGCATAGTACAAATGATAGGCATATTCCTGGTTGACAGACTGACCTCCTATTGTGCGGTGACGACGCAGAGACCTGCCTTTTTGGTGTCTCGGAGGAGATTCTGGATGATCTGCAGAGAAGAACGATACGGCGGTTGGTCAAATTGCTGGAGCTAGGGGAATCCGAAGCAGTCAAGCTTTTTGAGCAAGCAAGAGCTCGAAGCCAGAGAAAAGATGGGCGAGTTCGATAACCTCTATGCCTGTGCGGCCAACTCGGTCGATAATGCAGTCTGGGTACTCGGGTAGACACAGGTCATATCATGGAAACAACGTTACCAGTCTTCAATGTATCCTTCTGGCAAGCGAGTTCCCCAGCATGAAGTCATCTGCGCGCTGGAACACGCAGGGAATCGCCGGCACACGATGCGCACCATGCTGAAGGAAATGCAAACAAATTATCAAATAACATCAGCGTCCCAACGCCGTCGATGATGTCGTGACGAGACGGAGAACAAGACCCGACTTTTCTTCCCTGCTGGGGACAGGTCACAGGCGACAGATAGACAATGACCTGAGCAGATTTTCTCGCAAATACCAAATATTCTTAAGTTCTTAATAATTGGCGTCATCATTACCTACCTAGTCGCGAGATCTAAAGCTTCTTTTATATTGACATGAGCACACAAGCTGGCCAGCACTCGCTCCGCTCGTTGCCAGCTTCGGCGTAGCCGAATTACACTTGGGCAGAGTTCGCTCCGCTCACTCCCAGTACAGGGTTCGGAGTTCGGACCTACGGCCCTCACCAATTAAAGTATCTTATGGTCTTACATATAGAGAATATTAATCTTTTGAGGTGTAAATTTATATATACTATTTTTGAGATAGTAATAAATTAGATATAGGAATAGGTAGTAAGAGTAGCTTAGAATAATTATATATTTAAGGGCAGTAGGCAGCCCTATTAGGGGGACTGGATGCTGGTGAGGCAGTAGCGTAGGAGGTAGAAGTTTTAGGGCCTTAGGAAGGTGGCAGAGAAATAGAGGCCTGAAGGGCGAGGCATAGAGGCTGACTAAAGAGGGAATTCTGAGCTGATTATTAAGCGGTCGCCACCGTTATTTCCTTATGATAAGAGTAGATTACAGGGTTTTGGCAGTAATGCACAGTAACCTGTATATGCATAAGTATATAATGCGCACGCATAGTCTACCTATATAGACTTATATACACTCAATAGATCATATAAGTATGTATAAACTATTCATACATAGTCATGTGATACACAATGTATGATTTTGTATAATGATACTGTTCCTAACTAGGTAGGCGGAATAAGATTAGACTACCTAGTGTAGCAGGAATAATAGTACAGCCGTAGCGGCTCCCAGAAAAAATGATGGTAAGACTGGGGTTCGAACCCAGGATCCTTTCGGAAGTTGGGAATTTATCCAAGGTTGGACCTTACTACAGGAAGGAAAGGTTAGTTGATAGAGCGTCAAGTCGGCATAGGGAAGACAAACAATCAACCGCCTTAACCACTCGGCCATCTTACCGCCTCATTTGGGGAAGATATTTGCTTTATTTCATAGTCTGCCTGCTTATTATTTATCCTCATTAGCTATTAAATAAGTTAAATAACTATATATCCACAGTTAGCCAGCCAGCAGGAATCTCACTATAAAGAGCTGCTATATTATAGATACAAATAGCTTCAGGACAGGAATGACTAATCAGATCTGAGTCATTAAATTTCTTATGTCTCTCTCAGCCAGCCACATATAACAGTAAATAAGGAGCAGGTATTAATATTCCAGGATGCGATAATGGAGCACAGGACCTAGATTCAGGGCAAGGTGGCCTTGAATATACAGAGCGCATAGAATACATGATTAGCGGCCAAGTCACAGTCATCTCTTTTCTGGCTGAGGCCTAAATTGGTTCCAAATGAAAACCAGTAAGCGCAAACTCCTTGTCCGAGGTAAAATACGAAAAAGCAATCTCGGATAGCTCAATTGAACTCTTGGCAACAAAACATCAGATTAAGCATGATAAGTATTCGTATTGTCAGTGGTGGGTTCAGCTAAGACTGCATGAACTGGCCCGCTGAATCGAGGCCGTCGCCCGTGCCGTCATATTGCTCGTTGAGCAGGACTTCAAGCATGTCAAACTCGCCTACCATTGGCCCTGTTCCTCCTAGGCCGTGATCAACAACGGCCGTCGAACTGTTGAAGAAATGATCGAGCGGAAGCGCGAACCAGTCCGGAAGCCCGCCGGAGGTGCCGGAATTATCATTCATCGATTGCGACGGAACGTTGGACCCTTCCATCCCTGCGGCCGGAGGACTCGTTTGCGATTCATAGTAATTATGGTACACCGACGGCGGTGGCGGCATGAATGAGACATTAATATTTGAAGAATTGATCGGCTGCGCTGGGATGGCTGCCAGCGGATCATGCACCGATCCCATTGTGGTACTCGTATGATTGTTGCCATCAACGTAGCCAATATTCTGTGCTGCGTTGTGACCCGGTGTCCAGGCATGATTTGATCCATCCCGCCGGCCTTGGGCGCCATCGCGAGGACGCGGTGACTGGTGCCTGGAGACCGGTGCGGAGGTGCGGTCTTGGCCGTCACCATCACCACCTCGGTCCAACGGGGCAAACCGCAGGAATCTGGTGCGAATGCTGGTCGTAAGCATTTCCACCAGCCGAGCAATGGCGTGACTCAGATGGACATCATCGACGACACATGTCCTCAACGCTTCAACCGTTCGATCCTGGAGGTCTAGCGATACACGCACATCATCCTCTTTGGCTCCAAGGGTGAATGTCTGCAAGAGTCAGCCAGATTTGCCGTACAAGGAAAATTGACGGAGACCTACCTTGAGGATGAAGATCATGCCAGACAGAATCCGAAAGCATGTCCGCACAGGAGCGTGCTTGAGGTGATCGCCAGGAACCAGGTCCTCCAGTACAGTTTGCAGGATATGACGTGACGCGTCAACAACTTCCTGAATGTATTGCTCGTTGACACGGTACAGCTCCATGAGCATATGAAACCAATTGTTCGACGAGGGACCAGAGCCTGGTCTTCCGTTCTGAGACTGGGCAGCCTCGTTGGACATTGTCGTCCAGCGGTCCACGACTGCTTGCAGAGCTAATGAATTGACATAAACGCCTGCTAAGGTTAGGTCAATATTCTAGGATGAACATAAGTGGCCACTTACGGGTATACTCGTATTCAATCATCAAGATGTGCCGCATGGCAGGCGAGACTAAACAGTTAGCATTATGTCAAGTGCAAATTGATACACGGTACTTACGGTCGATCGTGTCGATGTTATTTCGCCATTCTCGTAGAAAAGGCTGAAATCGATCAATCTGATCACGATAACGCCCACTCCTAATCAGCTCCGATGTCTGTTCGTTAGATGCGAACAACAGCTGATTGGCCTGATACATGACCTTGGTGATCCCAATCCAGCAGTCATGCATCCGATCGATAGTTGTATCACCACCTTGCGAAGTTGACGCAGGAGTTGGTTGGATGTCACTAGTCCACTGTGGCAATGGAAGCATAGAAGGAATCCCCAGACGGCCGCTGCTTTGCGTGCTGTAAACAAGAATCAGACGCCGGAGTCGACGTTTGCGTGTCTGTTCAGCAGGAGTCTCATTCGCAGTCTTCGCTTCGCTCTTCTGATCAAAGACTCCCAGCTCAAAAGCCAGCGCTTGTGCGGTGCTCAACAGCATCCAGGACATCCGGTCAGACCGCCAAGCGGGTTCCAACCACTTCTGGAAGGCGAGTCTCCCCTCGCCTGACATTTGAGAGGCCCGGTTGTTCGTTGGCTCACCATCCTGCTCGGCCTCCTTCTCAATGCGAGTTTGAGCGTGCGCGTCCAAGTCCAAGAGTGTATTTTCATCGTCACCAGGGGGAAAGTGCAGATTTCTGGGGTGCCAGTCTGTGAGGATCAAGAGCGCCTCGATCGTGCCCAGCGATCTCAAGTTTCCTTTGAGACTCACTTTCGCTGCACTCGGGGCCAGGTCAAACGACCGAGGCTGTCTGATTCCAATACCGTTTCCGCCGAATTTCTCTTGGCCCCAGAAAAGACGCTCAATCATTCCCCGAAGATACGACCAGAGTCGATCATGAATGTAGAATGACCGGGTATATGCCCCGTCACCCTTGGGTTTCATATGCCGTGATGCTGTCGTAAGGATAGTAACAGCCAGTACAGGCTCATCAGTGAGAAGGGTGCGATGTGTCGAAGGATGTGAGAAATCAGGAATGACGATAGGGCTCAACGGAGCAAGATGTTCATAGTAGCTATAATCTGTTAGAAAACGTTAAAAGGAAAATCCAAGAAAAGAGCACTTACTATGCCACATATGCCATGGATTCTTCTACGGTGAGCCAACCTGCTCGAACAAACCGCAGACGTGACCAAGCTCTGACCGCATCGATGTACCCTGGGTCCTGCAAATTATCCATAGGTTCATTGGGATCGCGAGCATCCGAATTAGGGGGATCCACGGAACCCGATCCTCCCGCACTATAGAAGTTACCCATGGGCATGGTACCGGCCCGAGGCGCTCGCGGAAAGGAACTACCTCCGCTTCCAGGAGTCCCGGCCTGTGTCATAGGAGACATGGGAGAATTGAAGGACGAAACCGACCGCCGCGCGGCGTATCGATTCTCGAGGCTCTGACGATTGAGATCCTCAGTCCGGCCTGCCGCCTCGGACAGTAAGTGCAGAGCATCGTGACTGTTACTGATCGCAGGCGACAACAGCTCAACGGCGGTGCGATTCATCATGGGCTGGCTTCCCTCAAGACGAAAACCCATTCCAGGGCGCTCGCCGAGCGGCCATATGGGAGGGCGCACGGGTCTGGTATCCTGAAACTGTGCAGTAGAGGACGTAGATTGATTAGTGCTGTATCGTTGACCGGCATCGGCATGTGGTATTTGATTAGGTGCTGGAGGAGGCCCCTCGGACCACTTCTGTCGCGAATGAAGACTGTCACCATCGAGCGATGTCGGCTCCGGTCGTGCACTGTAAGACCCGTCCGGCGAAGAACCATTGGGAGCTGCGTCTCCGACCATCATCCGCTTGTCACGGAGGAGGACCCCATCGACGCTGTCTTCGATCTCGGAGGGTTTCCGCTTGCGCCTCGTAGCAGAGAACTCGCATCGTTTGCTTTCGCGACGGCATCGTACACACGGAGGGGGACGCGGGTTATCGACACCTGCGACGGTGGGATTAGTTCTCCTCTTTTCTTTCCAACTGCGCGCTTGATCAAGATGTAGGACCGAACTTACTGCCAAGGTCGCATTTGACCTTGCGCTTGCGGCAAGGGTCGCAGGCCTGATAACCGCGACGATGCTGGGCTTGAGGGGATTCCGACTTTTGCCCTTGGCCGTTCTGCGTATAGATTCCGTTATCCTGCTGTGTATCGCTGGCAGCCATCATGATCGTGTATAGCCGCCTTCTGCCGGCACAACAGAGGGGAGTGGATTATGGTGGATTTGGGGTATGCCGATGCAAAGCGAAGGGGCCGCCAGAAAGCGGTGGGGTTTGCGGCCGTTTATCAGACTCCTCCGGCGACTTTTAAGCACTCGAGGGCTCCACGTTCCTGCTGCAGATCCGTTTTCCTCGAGGTAAAGCACGTGGAGACAATGCAATTGTCCTACTACCGACGCAAAATGGATGGAAAGTTCTGTGACGATGAGATGGAAGACAAAAGAGCGGATTAGGAGATGGAAATGGCATTAACCTCGCTAAGCCAGAATTCTTTGGGTCCGAAAAATGCGGGGTAAAACAGAGAGAGAAAAAGACGCAAATGATACTAAAAGGAGACGTCCCGAGCTCCTCGTGTCCTGTGGTCCATCACTAATAATTGTGAGAGGCTCAGAGGGATATCTGTTATCAATAATAATGCTAAGGTATCAGATAGACTCTGGGCTAATCAGGGCAAACGGCCCAGATTCCCCGTTCCTCCTAATTAAAGTACAGATAACAAGCGAACATGGCGTCTGCTCATTGGAACAAAATAGAACAAAATCTCCTTGCTAGCCCAGAAATAGCCAGGAACGACAAGCCAACAGTAATACGTCAAGGATTCTAGAAACTGTGGAAGAAGATAGAAGGATGCATCATAAGTAGTTTCTAACTACAACGAGTCAAGTGGAAAAGGGGGAATATCGCACGAATGGGAAAAGACATAGATAAGAACCGATACAGGGGTAAATGGTTACCGTCGACAAGAGAAACACCGTACTATCAAGACTACTTAAAGACGCATTATTAGGGAAACAAACGGAATGATTTTCTAAGCCACTTGATAGGAGGTCGCGGTGCTAGTCAATGCTGGGCTTGATGGTTTGGCCTTGTCTGACGCGAGGTCTCCATTTAACTTCGAGCTCGGTCTCACGTCTCTGCGAGGAAAGATCGACTCGTTATAGCCAACGCTGTCTTCGCTTCCCCGTCGCGACAGGCTGGGAGTCAGCCGGCCTTGCACAAGAGCACGAATGCCACCTGCTTTTCGTGCTGGGATATCTGAGGTGCCAGCGGTGAGGACGTACAAAAGGTATTTCAGGTTGGGGAGGGTATGTCGAATATCGAGTACTCGCAGGCTTAGCTTATTCAAGAGGAACTCAATGTCTTTGTTCAGCAGGAAGACTCCATATTCAAACCGGTACTGGACATTGACCGGGTACAAAGGGTAGGTCCGCTGAGGTAATGAGGCGGACACCGGATCTTGAATCAAGGAATTCGACAGATACGGATTAATCGGGTATGGTATCGGAACCGATAGGTAGAATGACAGCAAGTAAACCAGGTGCGCGGTATACCCAAGTGCGGCCGCGACGACGTCTCGATCAATGTCGCCGAAATTCGAGTTGGGAAGCGCAAGCCCGGCGATAGTGAATGCCAACGGCTTGTCGGGAATCGGCTCAATTGGGTAAATCGCAAGCAAGTCCTCGGAAATGCGCCGAATTTGACCTTTGGTCTCTTCTGCATTCTGGTTCAGCACCTTAGCAGAGGAGGCCAATTTCTGCTGAGCGTCTGGAAGATGGCTGCGAGCTTTTTCCTGACTATGTCGTCCACGGTCCATGGCTTCTCTTCTAGCTTTGATACTGGCAATCAGTTCCTCTTTGTGCTTGCCTGTGGCGCGAAGCTGTTTCTTCCCAACCGCGACGGCATGCTTGGTCAGGGCAAGCTTATCTTGGGCGCAGGAGGCGGCGCTTGTGAGAGTCGTGGCATAATGGCTCTTCTCTAGCATCGCGCTGATCTGCGACTCCAGTTTTTCTCTCGTAGCCAGTGCGTCTTGAATGCATTCGTCCAAATTTGCCAAACGCATCAGGGCGTCGTAGGAGGACGTTGGCAAAACAACCCCGTCTGAAAACTTTGACCCGCCCGGAAGTATCAGGGTGTTGGAGGATGGAATGCCAGTTAGATTAGTATACACGCCGTCGGTCAGATGGAAAAGAATGGAGTTCGAGGGCAAGGGCTGGTGGAAGCTATCCAACGATTTGCCTAAAAACTGTAGCGACTGCAGGCACAATTGCAGTTCGACCAGCAACACATACTCCTCCATATTCGCTGCTTTCGCCCAGAGCTTGAGAGTAAGGCAATCCAAGCGGGAGACTTTCGGTCCGCAAACGTTCAAATCAAAGGCCCTGAAGCTGGGGTTCGTAGCAGTCTCCACAACTTCGCTCACATAAACCGGCGTATCGATGCCGTCGCAATGAATTGAGAACCACGAATCTGCCATCCTGGTCTTCGTAATATCCTCCAGCTTGATCTGTCTCGTCCGCGGATTAGGGTCATTCCATGGTAGCGTGCTTCTCCTCCGGAGTCGCGATGCAGGCAGCTGCTCGGCATTGTCACCGTTGTCCGATGCGGCTGGCGCGGCCTGGAGGTTGGTAAAAGATCGTGACTGTTGCAAGGGCCGGCTTGCGCTTTGAGCTAGGAGTTTGGAAGGGGATTGTAGAGAATTGGGGATCTCCTCATCGTCAATAGTTTTCCCACGAGCCCTGCTCAGGGGGGGAGTGATGACGAGGTTGCGGATCGAAATGCCTTGTAAATGTCGGAGCTTGCGGTTCTAAGTCAATGCGTCAATAATGGTACAGAAACCTTCATAACCAAAAAAGAAATGTTTCAGATACCGAAGGAAACAACCACGGCCTTTCACGGCGCGTGCCAGCCCCATCCTTGTCCAGCCCATTCGAAGTGTTCGCTGTCGACGACATTGCGAGCAGTCGAGGACTCAGCTATAGCGGTGCGAGGATTGTATTCGTCCGATCATTATACTGAATATGGGACTCGTCAACGTAAATTGAGAAGATATCTCTTGCCACTATTTTTGCGCTGAATTCTCAAGTCGAAGAATAAAGACGGTGATGATCATGCTATTCCCCGGCATAAGTGACGCTGCGGAGATGGAGGTCCCGTTGCTGGCGTCGATTCGCCCAATCTGTTCCTCCGTCAAAAATTGATTCACCCGACACTTTCCTCACTGCCCGGAAACCGTGCTCCTCATCAACCACTACACACTCCACAGTCTCGAGTCACAATGCGCTAGAGTGTATTCACTCTTTTGATTCTAATCAACAGCTCAGGTCCCATTAGGAACGCCCAGCGGTGTTCCCGGCCGCAATGGCCTCCTCTCAGTCGTTCAGCAAACCTTTCCAGAAGATCCTGGACCCAACCAAGATCGGAACCTGGAATGTCGTCCGTCGTCCACCGATCGAAAATCACAGTCTTATTCAGGGAAAGCCTCGGGAACAAAACTCGAATGCCTTCAAGACACATCAGTGGAAGGAGGGAGTGCGGTTAAGAAAGGCGCTCAATGCCATCACCCACGGCAAGAATATCTTTGCCTACCACAACATCCGAACTAACCAGGTCGTGTACTCATTGACAAGATATCTGGAGGTGCGTACCATTATCGTCGTCTGTTGTCATTCATCTCTAATATTTTTTGTGCAATATAGAAAAACAATGTCCTCCGCCAACTCATCTACCACGGCAAAAAGACCGTCCCTGCAACCCTTCGAAAAGACATGTGGGTGCCCTACTACTCCGTGCACTTCGCCGACTCCAAGATCGGTCTGCGAGCCTACCACCTCCTCCGCGAATTCTCCATGCAGCGGCAGCTCGCCCCGCCCCGCGAAATGATCACAATCACCGAACAATTCCTCGCCCAGAAGCGGCCCCGCAACCCGGAAGAAGCGAAGAAATTCGACGAAAAATACGCCGATAAGATCGGCTGGCTGATGGAGAAGAAAGACCGCGCCCGTGCCGTCATGGATCAAAAGGCTACCAGCGTTGCGGATATCGCCGCTGTGCTCTCCATCCAGGAGGAGGAGATCGCAGACGGGTTCGCGGATGGCAAGAGGGGGTATTTGACTCCTGCTGCTCGGAGACGGAGAAGGGAGGCTAGGAAGAAGGAGCAAGAGACGACTGCCGAGCAGGCTGAACGTGTTGCTGCTTTTGCGCAGACGCTGAGCACGCCGGAGGTTGACTACACGATCAAGGCGCGTGATGATGAGACGGGCCTCCTGGGAGACAACGGTGTCAAGATCCTCTGGACTGATATCCACGACGCTTGCTTTGCGGAGAAATGGCCTGATCGTGTCTGGCATGGCGAGTTGGATCTGAGCCGCGACCATGTTATGCCCGATGAGAAGCCCATCCCCGGCAAGGAGGATGTGCTGGCGAGCGGTCACTTCAAAGAGAAGCAGGCTTCAGCTTAGATGAAGAGCGACATGTTCGATGGAATGTAGGAATCGGCAATGGAAGGGGCTGTGGATATTCCTCAAAGAGGCTTTGTACTTGGCACTATACAAACTGTACTTTTAGATACTACTTTACTTTGTGCTTGGGAATGATGATGGCGTTTAGCAGACAATATTTGAATTCATCTGATAACCTAGTAACCTGTTGGCAAAATCACAAGAAAATGTACTGCTTGTGGCCTGGTAATCTGAGTAGATCAGAATGGCACATGGAATTTATATTTGAGCAATATGGCGGTACAAAGGCAGGATTGTGCTTGTATGGAAATGTGAAACCAGGTCAAGCTCCGCTGTCCCCAGTTTGCAGATAGGCAGAAAAATGATAAGAGAATATGAGAACGAGAGATATCGAGTCACCACGCCACTGCGAAGGTTATCTGGAGCTATTGCACACTCAACCAACCAACACCAGTGACTAGCAAAGACGGAGCAGTATAACGAGAAAGGAAGACGAAGCTTTGCTGTTTGCGTCCAAAAATGCGAGTAATAGAGAACCTTCTATCGTGTCGGTTGAGGCAGCCAGGTCGGTTCTGCAGTGGGTGAAATCGCACTTATGTACTTCCATTACTTGACTCGACCTTCTTAGGTGGAGTCTCGGTGGGCTCATCGATAGGGACATCTGGCCCTGGCCCATCATCAGCCATCTTCTGTAGGACCTTCTCGGTAACCTTCTCTGCTGTCCTCTCTGCTGTCTCGGCATCATCGATGATTTCCGTACTGGCCATGCTCTTTCTGGCCCCCTCGACAATCTTATCAGCCTCGCTCACTCCGTATCCCGCATGCGTGGCTGGATCACCGTCAACACCGATTGGGTCGACCGTGCGGTTGACGACCTCCTTGACACGGTTGTTGTCAAACCGAATCACCATGCAAGAGAGGTTATCAGTGCTGAAGCGAGCAAGGGCATGGTCAACCAGCATCTTTGATGCTTCCTGAGCATCCTGTATATTCCGTATCAGGTCTACGGCTTCTTGGTCACTACATACGTCCCACAACTGTGGAAACATTAGCGTCAATAAGAGCCAGTAAAGAGGAAGAATGCTCACCCCGTCACAAGCCAGAATGATAAACTCATCCTGATCGGGTTGGATGACTGTCTCCGTGGTGTACGGGTGGCCTGTCACAAGGTCTTTGAGATAAGCATCACCCAGAGCTCGCGTGACCGCCAGAACTCCGTTTACTCGGTTGTTAAGTATCAATCCTCCAGCGTTGGCAATCCGTTTCCCCTCATTTTCGTCACTGCCTTTGTGGTCGTAGGATAAGCGTAGCGCTTTGCCGTTGCGACACAGAATGATGCGAGCGTCGCCGACATTCGCAGTATATAGGACTCGCTGACGGGCGGCTTTCTCCTGCAATGTTGGAAGCACAGACCCAGGTGCAGATTGAGTCGGGGTGTTGTCAGCTCCCGAGTTAGGTTCAGCGGCAGCGGCAGCGGCCGGAGCCAATGCAGAAGAGCCTGTCACCGAATGAGAACTAGGAACTCTGTCCTCCCAGCGTAGAAGAGCAATGACAGCGGTACAGCCGCTGTTCTTTAACGGTAGCTTCTCCAGCTGCTGATCGACAGAAGTGAAAGTCTGGTCAAGCAATTCCGGAACCGGAGTGTTGGGGTTTTTCCGCATGACCTCTTCCAGAATCAGATGCAGCTTCTTCCCGCACCACTCGGCAGCAAATGTGCCTGCATGTCCGTCGAAGATCGCGAAATACCCATTGTCAGTTTCGACAACGCTGGTCTCTTCTACAGCTGTAGGCGAGAGATCACCGGTCTGCATTTTGCCATTGACATCAGCCTGGCCAGAGGGTGCAGGCGTCCCCAAGAAATTGTAAAGGTATGCATGCGTATCTTCCATAGTCCGACGACATCTTCGATTCCGGTCCTCTGTGACACCAACTCTAAATGATGAGCGGGGGGTGGGTAATGATTCGCCGGCAGAGTTGTTCAACGACCCTTGAGGGACAGTCAACGCTGGGTCCATTCTCCCAAGTTTGTGCAGAGAGGTAGGTGGCGAGTGAGCCACGGGAAGGTTCGCAGCGGTTTCACGAGAGTTGCTCCAACTTAACGAGTTTTTGGCGTTGGAGAACAATGACGCTGCTTTGGTGACAGTACTGCTTCTCCTCTTCTTGTCGCCGCCAGGGCTCGGTTCGTCGCTCGCTCTGCGACCAAAGAATCCACCGGGAGGAGAAAACTTCTTTTGGGATACAGTAGCTTCGTCGGTCTTGACGGTCAGGGACGGGGTATTGATGGCTTCCGAGTGTGGAATCGTTTCTAGTTTATCTTTGGGTGGGCTCGAGGAGCCACTGAACATTCTGTTCAGCAACCCACCCTGGCTAGAAAAACTTCTTCGCTTATTACCTGCCAGCTTGATAGGTAACCCTCTGTGAAGGAGAGAAGTTCAGTGAAGATGTACGACGGGAGTTACGCGGATGTGGAGACGGCAGATAGCGAGGAACTGACGTAGGACGGGAGGAAGTGCTGCTGCGGATTCGAGGGAAAGAAGGCTATGATATAGATCGTCAGTAGTTGATCCTACGCAAGTTGAAGGATTATAACGAGAGCAATAATGACTGTAGCGGATTAGGAAATCAACGCAACGGAACCCAGCAATGCCGGCGGAGGATGATGCTATCCAACGACCGTAGATGGAGGAATTCTCAAACCCTCCTGACAAGGGGCTCAATGAGTGACCAAGGGACAAAAGGCAAATTACAAGGTCATCAGGATCAATGCCTCGAAAGTAGCTGGGCGGTTATCCTCAGTCGGATGTCTTGGGCGCTTGCAAGCCACCCCACTGCACATCGATGGAAACGGTATGGTATCAGGCCGCTTCGTGAAATCAAAGGTAAAGTAAACACTCACAGAATGATATGATAATATCTATGGATACTCTGGATCCCCTCTATTTATTCAGTAGCCGTCAAATAGATACAGGAAGACCTGAATAGATGGTAGCGCAATGCAGGTAGATGGTTGGGGGTGGAACTGATGGACGCTTATTATTAGCAGCAGCAGTAGTGATTACTACTACTAACAACCAATACCTACTAACTTTACTAAGAGTAATAATCCTGGGGGAGAGGGGGAGTCTGCCTTACTGCCTTGGGAACTGTTTAGGTCATTGGGGTCACCTAAAGCGGCTACGCTAGGCCTAATAGAGCAATGCTAGTGATAGTCAAGTCCCGAAATGGCGGGAAACGGAGATGAACCTGGCCGAGGATCGGGGATATTGGGATAGAGACTAGAACACCAGAGACTTGAAGAGCTTAGGGTTGGGATCACTCTCTTCAAATGGGGGAGATTCAGGGGCTAATGATTCAGCTGGATGAATCGTTAGGAGTTGTAAACACAAGCTCCAAGCAGACAGTGATAATCTTAGGAGACGTTGGAGACTCGCAGCTCGGTTTATGAAGGACTTGACTATTGTATTATGCCTTTCATATTATTCATGTTTTGACAGCTAGTGGCTAGTTAAGACACTTTCTTGTTCACTATTGTTTGAAGTTGCAAACAATTTCTTTGTCGATGTGTCGTTCACAAAGAATGCAGCAGAATATAGTCTTAGGGAACCTACAGGCTATCTTATGTTATGCTACTTTGCTACACGGGTTTTCAAGGGGCTTAGCAGCATAACATACAGTTAATCATCATACGTTTCCCCTTTATTGCAGTAAATATGTTCGATCATCATACAATGCTCAAGGCCTCTAGAAGTATGGACTATGCTCAATCCCAGGAACTAAAATCACCAAAGCCACCGCCACCTTTGAATTTCTTCCGTGCAGGCTCAGGCTCGGGCTCCTCATCCACATACTCAACAATCTCGTCTTCCTCCTGATTTGCCTGGTTGGCTAGCGCGGCCTTGAGGTATTTCCCTACTCCCCCAGAGCTTTCGCCCGCTTCTGTCGCACCTGGCCCTCGAATCCGTTTCCCAGTCCAGGTTACGCGATCATCATCTACCTCTTGAGCTGTCTTGGTGTCATCTGTCGAGGTCGCACCTTTCGCCTCGTCTGCCTGCTTCTGTTTCAAAAACTCCTCAAATGGATCCACAAAGATTGTTACGTCTTTGATGCGGATGTCAGGAGTAGGTCGGTTGGTTGTAGCGTTCACTGGATGCGTTTCCATGTTGTTCAAGGTCGGTGATGAGGGTGTTGGGTCATCTATTACATGACCGAAAATGGTATGTTTGTTGTTTAAATGAGGCAGCGCGCGGTAAGCGATGAAGCTGCGGCCATTGTCAGCATTTGAATCTAAGGCAACCAGACACGAAAAGCAGAACTTACAATTGGCTGCTGTTGGTGTTTTTGCCTTTGTTGGCCATACTTAAAGTTCCTCGAGAGTCGTGTTTCAAAGGCCCTTCGAACTCATCGTTAAAGTACTTGCCCCAGATACTCTCGCCTCCGCGCCCAGTGCCTGTAGGGTCTCCACCCTGGATCATGAATCCCTTAATATTGCGATGGAAAGTGACATCTTTGTAATAGCCTTTCTTGGCCAGTTTGATGAAATTCCACACGGCTTTAGGCGCATATTCAGTCTGCAGCTCCAGATTCAAGTCGCCTAGCGTAGTCGAGATTCGAGCATAACCCTTCTGCTTAACTCGCCCTCGTTTCAACATGTACTCTTCATCTGAAAGAAGTGCAAGCTCCGCAGAAGTATGCGGCGTCATACCAGTGCTTGTAAACGACGCAGCCGCCAGACCAGTAGTATGCCTCGCCGCATTGTACGGAATAGGTTTCCCAGGTTGGTGTGAAACGGTCTTTGACGCAGCTGCGGCACTCGTACCGGCCCCCGGCTTCGTCAATCCTTTCGAGCTGGCAGTCGACTCGGCGCGCTGAGCCCTCTCGGCACGAGCCTTCGCCACGGCTTCCTTCGCCTTCAGGATCTTCGCCGCATTTCCCAGCGCATTGACATTGACATTATTGGACGGATCCTCCCGTTCGCGTATTTGTTCATCCGTCAACCCGCTCTCTCCCTCCTTCAAATAATTGAACGAACTCAGATTCCTCGACTCGATATTCTGCGGGTCTTGTAGCGTGATGATATCCTTGCGACTGAACTCCTCATCCGTAACAAGATCGCGCCACAGCTTTCCCTTGATGTTCAACCGCTCGACAGTATCCCATGCAAAAACATTGCCCGTGTTGCGCAAAGCGACGATGTGCGTGTTGTCCGTCAAGACCTTGTACGTGACCGGATCAACATACTCGCCCGACTCGTTCTTCGCGATATTAAGCTTGATGAGGTCGGAACTCTTCAGCGGCGACCCGTCCACGGGATTCGTACCGTGTTTCTTAATCCAAGGCAAAATGTTGGTTAGATCGAATATCGTTCCCGACGGCGTGCAGACCGGATGCGAGAAGGGTTGAAGGGAGAGCGAGCAGAAGTTGAATGGGAGGCGTCTGAAACCGGCGTTCGTCCCTCCCCGCCTCGCTTTCCCTACACCAGCGCCTGCGCTGGCCGAATATGCATCTTCCGACGCCCACTCGGAGTGTGTGATCTATTAGGAATTCATGTTAGCAGTTTGCGACACCAAAGTCGCGGAGGCGGAGGAACTGTGGCCCATCATACGTAGAGCTTATCCGTTCCTAACAAGTCACGAGTCAGTCGGAAGCATCAGAAAATACCTGAATGCACGAACTCACCCTTGCCCATTTCCAACTTTCAAGAAACGAGAATTTATCTGGACGAATCTGTGGTAGCTATGTTTTTCGGCGCAGCTGGTAGGCTTTCCAGATATGATGTATCGATTCGCACTAGTACGATTAATCTAACCCCTTAAGGCTAGCGCTGCATTGAGGAGATCATCTCCATTTTACACTAAGCTTGAACTCACAATAGTACTAGCGCGGCGACAAGGGCTAGTACAGACTAAAGAGAAGGAAAGGGACGCAGTTAGGACTTCTAAGCCTGCACAGCTGCATTACTCAGTCGTCCAGTCCTTCGCAATTCATAAGCCCATCTGCAGAGACTCAGCGACTATTGGTTATTCAGCGACTATTGGATATTCTCGCTGTGTTGACAGCTCGAACCTCGTTCGGGATTTGAGCATACAGTCGAAGAAGCCGGTCCTCAGGGCTCAAGGTTCTGGTTGATCATTGTAGAATATCATTGAACTCCGGCTTTTCTACTGCCATAACATATATACAATGCAGCACTGTAGCGAATTGGTAATGTAGAACTACATATAGTACATGCTTCATTAATGTATGCTTACTTCAAGAGGGTAACATATGCAAATCTCCTCTTGCTCAATGACCGCAGAACGCATCCCCCAGTAGATCCTTTTATAAGAATGTCAAGAATGACCCGTAACGCCCAAAGTGTATTTTTATCGTTCGAAAATCGTCAATACGTGAGTTCCTTGTCCTGTCTAAGCAGGAGGAGGTTGGAAGCGAAGAGGTACCACCCAACGATTCCCGAAGTCGATCCCGTGCCGACGACGGGTGCCGTACTTACGCCAAACGATCTGCGGGATGCCGATGTCTGCGACGGTAAGTTTCCAAGCAAGTCCCTCTCCAGCCAGGAGGGCATTGACGACTCCGGTTTTGGGTGCTCCGAGACAGACTACGGATGTGGCATTGATGCATAGTCGGCCTTCATCGACCATAGTCACTTCGCCTGCCAAAAGTTAGAAATCGCGGACATACATAGGAAGAAGCTTTCGAACTCACCGCTGGAAGCAGATAGGCCAGATGGAACATCAACGGACAGAATATCAAGGTTGCTACGGTTGACCCAAGCGATCATCTCAAAAGCGATAGCTTGATCATCGGTGCGCAGATCCTCAAAGGATATGTGGATGCCGAAGAGTGCATCAACAACCAGATCAGGCGTAAAGTCAGAGCTTGAGAGCTGTGCGGAAAGGTCTTCCCACCTGAAGACACGCCCGCCAATCTTCTTGAATACATCAAGCTGTTTGCGGCAGCTTTCAAGTAGCTCATTCTCGTGTTCTAGACCCAGCACACATAAGGTGACACGATGACCGCGATTGCGAAGATGGCGCGCAGCAGAAACAGCTCGGGCTCCTGTACGATGGTTGCCCGTAAGTACAAGGATCGTGGGGGCAGCAGCATCATTTGACAAGAGACCGACGGCAGCTTCTGCTATGTCTCTCCCAGCGTTTTCAGTAATCATATCTTCCGTCAACCCGAGCTCTGCGACTGCAATCTGCTCCACCTCCAGAGTCTGCAACGGGCTAACTGTGGGACAGCTGCGATTGGTAGTTGTAAGGCGCAAGGAAGCTCCTGGTACAGCGACACCGGTCATTGGTGACGCTGACACGGGTGTTTTATTAGGGCGAGGGCTTGTAGTACGTGATGAGCTCAGCTGACTTCGCCCGATTGAATTGATCTGCGGTGGTACCAAAGGTTGTCCTAAAATTCCGCTTCCCTTCCGAGACTCTCGTGCACGTGTCGATGCCCTGGATAGTTCGCGGCCGGAATAATTACCACTGCTGAGCTTCGCATCGCTCCGTTCGTGGCCGGAATCCCCGTTCTCACTCTCCTGAGGACTGTCGAGTACGTTTTCTGTCCAGTGAAGATTCTTCCCACCATTGGTTCCAGGCTTCGGTCTCCTATTCAAACTGACCAATCGATCCTCGTCTGCGGTAGTGTCATCGTTCCTAATTTCCTCAAAAACTCTTCGTTTATCGAACTTGGACAGATTGCTTTCGAAATCGAACTCGCCCATCTCCTGGATATCCGTTGCGTCCTCAGTTGCCCACCCATTGGGATCCTCAGCGTACCCACGGCCCCTCTTCTTGCGACGTCGTCCAGTAGAATCGGGAAAGCTCTCCTTGTATTTTTGTGCAGTTTCAACCTCAGATGTGTGGGCCGGCTGGACAAATGCAGTCTGGCGCCAGCCCTTGGTTTTCGGATTGGTATTGTTTGCACCGTCGTGCTCATTGCCGGCGATGTTTTGAGGATGCCCTGGCCGACCACCCCGGCGGCTTCGCTTTGTCGTAAACTGTGAAGCGGCTTGTAGCGGCGCCAAGCCTTCATTTTCATCCTGCGCATCCTGCGGCTCTTCCGTCTGCGGCGCGACCTTAGCAGCCTTCGCGTTGTTATCAACATTCAGCTCCAGATTGCTGAATGGCTCTGTTAGGGCAGCCGAAACCGTCGCATCTCCATAGTGAGCTTGTTGGGGTGTCTGAAACTGCTGAGCGCTCAGCACATTGGGGATGGATTGACTCTGCAAATTAGGCGGAGTGAATGGTTTGGAAGGCGGCTTTCCATAGCTCAGAATAGCCGGATCAACGAACGACGGCTGAGTTGGAGTCACGGATGACTCGCGGGGATATCTGTTTTCCAGGTTGGCATGGGTGTTCTGCGTCTTTGAAGGCCCGAGAGACAGATCCGCAATGTCGGGAGCTTCAATGGAATAGGTCGGCAATTGTTGGCCGGTCCAAGAAAGAGTCACTGAAAACCACAAGTTAGATCGATGCCGCTCTGTCTCATCAAGACAAACAACACATACCGTTCCTTAGCATCAAACGTTGACCAATGACGTTGGCCACCACTCCTTGAACGCTTGCATTCGGTGGTGCTCTAAGCGTCACGAGGACATTGTAGCCTATAAACTCCGACGCCATGCTGTAGAGTAAGTATTAATCACTCACGTATCACTGTTCGGATGTTTAAACAGCATGAAGGCCGCAAGAAAAGGCGAGGGGAAGTAGAGGAAGGAAAGCGTTGTACAGCGTCGCAAAAGTGAATTGTCAGGCTGTACGGAGTAACCGTCTTGGTATAGCATCACGTGCAGAGCATCTTATCGATAAGAACGAACGTGCCTAGAACTATACAGGCTTGCAGCATTAATTACTCGGAGAGATATCACTGTCTCCGGTGACTAAATTGCTTCACCTGGTCTTTCATTCATCGACAACGCCGTACATGCAGTATCTAAATGAGCAATTCCATTAAACATCACCTGGATATCGATATTTGCACCTCTCCTCAAGATAAATAGCCCATAATAATAACATATAGAAGAAATGGATGACGCAAGGCTTAGACAATGCCCCTAGCATCACTGAAAATCCGATGTTGACATTGTATACCACCCTCAACCGTATAGATGCTGCAAGAGCTCTTCGTCATCCAATTGACCATCCTCGTCAATTTCTTGGTGCTCGCGAGGCTTTGAGGTCTTCGGAGCAAGCACATCGGTAATACTAACAAGGTTTTTGTAGAATTCTGTGACTTTGGGATGGACCATGACCTTGCGTGCGTCGAATCTGGTGACTTGAAGACCAGCTTTCGAGGTTGCACGACTCAAAGCGACATAAGCCTGTCCTTTTTCAAATACCCGCCCAAGATCGACCTTGACACGCTGCAAAGTCTGGCCCTGCGCTTTGTGGATGGACAGTGCCCATGCGAGAATCAGCGGTACCTGTTGACGCTGGGCTTGCACTTCGCCGTTCGGAAGCTCAATCTTCCAAGCCTCTGGTTGGCAGAGCAAGTGCCGCTCTGTTCCATCTGGCTGGACGAAACAAACAAGAGGCCATTTTCGACTCACCACAACGCCTCCATCCTTGTTACCAAGACCCTTCAGCTTGCGAGCGTGGTTTAGTCTCTCGTCGTCACTCCCAGCATCTTGCCCTCCAGAGAATTCGCTCTCATTGTCGCGATAGTATTCGAACGTCGCTTCATCCATGAAGGCTACAACCCGCCCAATGGAGCCGTTCACAAGCGTATCTTCCATATTTTTGATCAGCATTACCTGCGCACCTTTCTTTAGGTGTATGACAGGTGGTGCCATGCAATTGGCCAGCAATTTCTCACGGAACTGGACATCTTGAATTGTCCCTGAATCAACTGCATGAAAGGTCATCATCTCGCCAGAGAGCCTGCTCATCCGTGCGCTGTTGGCCTGTTCCACTTCTTGACGAGTAGGGAATCTGAGAATGGCACGTTAGTCTCATAACCGACTAAAAATCACCGGGATAACTCACAATTCCGTCGCTTCGAGTGCATCATGAAAGTTCAGCGGACGGGACAGTGATTTGAACGTTTCGATTGTCCGAGGTGTCAGTTTACCCAATCTCATTTCGTTGAGCATTTCGGCGAATTCAGGGTCTTTCTGACGAAAGACATGAGTCAGGAGAATGGTATGCTGGATCGATGTATTCCAAGTAGCCGCTGCAAAGGCAAACTTCGCCTCTCGGTTGCTACCTTCAGGCACTGGGGGCAGCTGAAAGAAGTCACCAGTAACGACAAGTTGAATGCCTCCGAACGGGCGGCCATTATTCCTGATCCTCCGGGCGATTTCTTCAAGCTTGTCGAACAAATCACCATCGACCATAGACACTTCATCGATGATGAGCACCTTGGTCCGAAGCCAGCGATTCCGTGCTTTCTGATTCCTCTTAATCTGTAGTTTGACTGTTAACGAATTGAGCAACGTAGAGGCAGAGAGCCGTCTCACTTTCTTGACCAGCTCCGGAACAGGCTCTTTACCCAGCCCAATTCCAGCAAAACTGTGCAGAGTGACACCCTCAATGTTACAGGCAGCAAGACCGGTAGAAGCTGTGACTGCAACACGATCCGGCTCCTTTCGATATTTGCTCCGTAACTGTTTGATGATTTCTCTCATAAGCACGGACTTACCCGTACCGGCAGAACCAGTGAAGAATATGCTTTTGCCTTGGTTAACGACCGTTTCGAGGACATGACGCTGCTCATCACTCAGAAACAAGGGCGCAATTTTTGGACGGCTTTGAATTTGCTTGGAGTTTGCATCGCCTTTTTGGTTTCTCTTGTGCTGTCGCTTCAGCTCTTTTTGCTCTTCCTTGATCGCACTGGCGGACTTGTTCCAGATTGCAGTGGATTTGGGACGAGCGGGAGTTTCTGGTTTTTTATATTCCTGCTCTTTTGTCGATTCCTCGTTCTTGGTGAGCCATGGTAACGTTCGACTATTACTCGGTTGCTGGAGGTGGTGCGGGGGTGAGGACGACCATGGAATCTGAATGCTGCTGGATGGGGGAACGTGATCGTTGGGGACGGAAGGTAATTCAGGATACTTTATATCAGAAGATATCAGATCCACTGTGACTCTTTCTGCGTTTTTCGAAACGTCATTTCGCGTTGAATTGGCATTCGACGTCGCAGCAGAATGGCCCCCAATGCTCGGTCTCACAATTTTCGTCGGCGGAATGAAGGGTTCGGGTTCTTCAAAGTCGAGGTCTACATCATCATCGAAATCATTCTCATCGAAGTAAACAGCACTGTGTAGGGTCCCTAATGCAGATTCTCCGGCACTGGTCATCTCGATTTTTCGTTTAACGCCTATTGATTGTGGAGGTGGGATCGGCTTCGGCTGCACGATGCCATTGCTGCGAAATAGATTGGATTGAAGCGGCTTCACAGGACCTGCGGAGTGGTCTTTCACGGCCTCTTTCACGGCTTTCTTGAACATAGCCGCTTCCTGTGTCGCTCCCAAAGGTGGAGCTGTTGAGTAACGAGCAGTCTGCGAAATCAGTGTCGGACCATGTATGCAGTATTGGCGGAGTCGAGCGAGGTCCCTTTTCCTAATTTTGGATACATGCATATAAACCTCGCCCTGTATGTGATGCTGATTCTTGAATGAAAGGAAGACCGCAAAAGTCGATAGTAAAGATGGTTATCTGGAACTTTTCGCGACCCAAGTCGCGCGTTTCAGTTCAAGATGCGGGTACAACGCGCTGAATTATCACACGTGACCGCGATAAGGACTCTTCTTTTGCTTATCTGCATTGATAGGACTGCATTGTCAAGCAACCAATGACGCAAGTCGTATGAGTTTCGAGGACCATCACCACGAGTATACGAAACCCAAGGAGCAACCCGAAATCAATTGGTCAAACCATTGAAATCATTTTGATTTAATCAGCATATATGAATAACTATATATCGGATTCTGACTGTCCTAACGACGCGCAAGATAAAGGTCATATATCACGTGATCACGCATTTCCCGACGCGCGAGTGTCAATAATGCGGAGTTTGCAAGTCTCGGTCCATTTTCAAAGCCCAACAGGCCCTGCGATCCTGCTTTGCCAATCATGAGGCATGGCACAGAACTCAATTTTCAGTAAGTACATGCCCAGAACAGTGTTTGTGATTGTGGCACTGCTAATATCACTCCAGACAAGGAACGCCCTCTTGCGGGGGTGGTCCTCTGCTTTACCTCTATTCTGCCAGAACAACGGGTATGCGCAATTCCGTGTCACTTTGTCCAAAAATGCTATACCAGCACGATTACTGACTATCGGGGCCTTATAGACTGAGCTAGCCACAATTGCCAGTCAGATGGGAGCAGTTCACAAGTTCGACCTCACGTCCGATGTCACACATTTGCTTGTCGGCGATATCAATACCGCCAAGTATAAGTTCGTCGCGCGGGAGCGGAGTGACGTTGTTGTTCTCAAACCAGAATGGGTTGAGGCAGTACGGCAGTCATGGATGCAGGGCGAAGACAACGACATTGGGGCGTTAGAGCAGCAGTATAGACTACCAACCTTCATGGGCTTATCTATCTGCATAACAGGCTTTGAGGATAGTATGAACAGATCTTCCGATGCTTTCAGCAACTGATAATGCTAACGGTAATTGTTAGTGGCTTATCGAAATTACATTCAGGAGACAGCTGTCTCACATGGCGCTGACTTTAGGAAAGACCTTACAAAGACTGTGACCCATCTCATCGCGCGGAACACAGAGGGCGAAAAGTACAAATACGCAACACAGTGGAACACTAAAGTCGTTACAATGAAGTGGTTCACTGACAGCATCGAGCGTGGAATGGCTCTTGACGAAACTCTATACCACCCTCTTCTACCGCAAGAGCAACAAGGTGTAGGCGCATGGAATCGCACAGTACCACCAGCCAAGGAGAAAGCTGCAGAAGCTGAGAATTCGTCCAATCCCCGGCCTAGAAAGCTACGCAGGATCGCAAGCACGAAGCTCGTTGACCAGAACGAAGGAATTTGGGGCGCTATCGTGGGTTCAGGATTCGAGAACAACGAGCTGAGAAGGTCAACGAACAGCCAACCGAAAAGCGACAACCTTACATCCTCGAAAATTGCGAGAAGAGCATCCGTTGTACAGGAAGTTAAATCCTTCGCCAGCGAGACCACGTTTGCGGAAGGCCAAGGATCTCGTCAAGACACTTCTGAAGTTAGACCCGCTAACAACAATGGTTTCCTGGATGGCTGTTACTTTTTCGTATACGGATTTTCTCCTAAGCAGGTTTGTACCGCTGGCGTCCCTTCTCGTTCTGATCTGACCGTCCCCAGACCAGTGTACTGCGTCACCACCTTTCATACAACGGAGCTCAGATCGTGAGCTCTTTAGGCGACTTTTCGCGCCCAGAGATACCTAAAAGAGGGCATGGACTCTACACAATAGTGTCGTATAAGACGCCACGGTCTGAGATCCCCTCGACAGACGATCTGGCGTTCGAGTGTGACGTGGTGACCGACATGTGGCTGGAGAGATGCCTAGAGGCGAAGACCATAGTGCCACCCGAATCTCATATCGCATGTACACCCTTACCTGTATTTCCCATTCCAGGTTGGTATTACATTTGAACGTCGTGGAATGTCAACTGACGGGGCTAGGATTCCATGGGATGAGAATCTGCTCGACCGGGTTTTCTCGCATCGATCTGTTGCATTTATTAAAGCTGGTCGATTTAATTGGTGAGCAACTAAAATTGCGCCAGTCTAAATGGATACTGACCATGCAGGTGGTACATATGACGAGTACCTGACGCCCAAAGCGTCTGTCCTAGTATGCAATGACTCGCGTTCAATGAATAACGAAAAGTTGCGACATACTTCCGAGTGGAAGATCCCTGCTGTCACTGTAGATTGGCTCTGGTCCTCCATCCAATCAGCACAAAGAAAGGCCTTCGAACCATATATTATACAGAGGTTCTCGCAACCTGAAAGGAGCTTGGAAGTGCGAGCCGGCTCTCGCACGGAGCAGAAACATCTATCCGAATCCTCTGACAAGCCCAACAGGACTGCGCAACCAGAACCCCGTAATACGGAATCAAAGAGACTCGATGTGAACGGGTCCAGCAAGAGCACTCCTGTTGAGAAGCCGTCCAAACCCAGTAGCGCAGATGAATCGGTGAAGCCACCCCTTCCATACATACGACCATTACAGTCCGCATCAGTCTCACCTACCAAAGAAACCAAACCAACAAATACAGCCTCGCCCTCAAACAAGCGAAAAGCATCAGACCCTTGCACAACCTCAGCACAATCCGCAATCGAACTCGCCGTAAGCGGATTTCTCAAGCAAGCGCGAGCAGCAAACTCGCGCTCAAAATCCGACACAGCAGACCAAGAAAGCGATAGCCTCCGCCGAAGGCGCCGGAAACCCCTCCTCGGACGAGCACCATCCCACTCCTCCGCACAGGGCGTCTTCTCCCGCGCCAGCTCAATCGACACACTCAACGAAGACGGATGCGGCAGTGCCGTGGAAAGCATCAACACAGAGGGCTTCAACTCGTTCCTTACAGGCGGGCGATTCGAGCTCCCAGAATCTCAACGTCGCATTGAGGAAGACGAGAATGAGGAGCCTGCAATGACGCAGCTGAACTACGAGGATCCCGATGCCGTCAAAATGCGCGAAGAGTTTCTGAGTCATGCTGGCAAGCTCTCCAATGAGAAGAAAACTGCCGATCAGGGCGTGGTTGTTGGTGAGGTCAGGGAATTGGAGGATGTTGGCTGGGGAACTGGTCGAAGGACGAGGAACGCGGTTAAGGATTCGGAGGATGAGTTGTAAATGAAGGTTCATGATCTCATCTGTTTTATATGAGCTTTGCATTGCTTTCGGTGTCTATTCTTGGTTTGTCCGGTGCATTGCATGGTATAATGGCGTCTTTTGCTGCCTCTGGATTCGGGACATTAAGATACACACCAATAGCGTCAACGGCGTACGAATTTTTCCTCGTGATTTGATTCCACTGGTGGGTATAGATGAAAGGGAGCATGTATCATACTGAAGCTTAAGAGGTACCTCGACTGAGATATTGCTCAATACGACCTTGTCGACAGTGAGAAAATGAGCAATGAAGAGCATATTCAATCGCCATTGTATAAGGGGTGTGGTAGGGATTCTCAAATTAGAGCTAGAACCACGTACATTTTATAATAAACAAAGGGCTCAAGGGTACGCCGTTTGGGATATCTAGTAAGCAAACGAGGAGCGTAGAGCGGCCGCTACACTATAATCAGCCATAGAGACTGTATAGCGAAGGATGAACTCGTTCAGAAACCTCAGGGGAATGGGTGCGGACAAGAAAGGAAAGACTGTACAGGAAAAGACTTCGAACAAGTGGGAGATATATGAGAAGGGAATGAGAACATACGACATAACAGTCAAACAGGAGGAAAGAAAAGGAGAGATTCATGTAGCGTCATAATGTTTGTACAGACAAGGCTCAAGCTTGAATGGCGGCCAGGCCTCCGGGCAAGGGGGCGTCAAGATCAATATTCTCAACGGATCGTCGGTTCTCTCCACTATCCCGGAAGAGGTTTGAGAAGTATTTGCTTGCGACCTCGCTCTCGTGTTTCGTCTTGCTGACCTCCTGCTTACGTCTTCCGAGGTCCTCAATACCTTGAGCGAGGCTGGTCTGCAGACTGCCGGCGGGTATACGAAGGATTCGGCGGACCTCAGTCGAGATACGAGTGGCATTGGAGTGCACATAGTCCATTTCAGACAGAGTAGCGGCAAGCTTGCGCGAGAGACGAGGGGGGAGTGTATGGGGGATTGACGAAAGCATGTAAGCAGTGGTCAAGAGGGCTGTTGAAAATTAGCTGGAAATCTCGAAAAGCAGAATTGAAGATGATAGAAAACTTACCAGCTGCGACGATACCAGGTAGGAGGAGACGCCGCAAGTTGTTCGGCCCAAGGATTTTGGCCGCGCTGAACATGCTATCAACCCAGCTGCCTCCGAAGGCTCGACCACCGAGAACTGTCACGGCAGTCATGGCAATTCCAGTGCCAGCCATCTTCTCCTGCCGTTCCCACAAACCGGCAACATCAAAGAAATCCCAGATCTCCACCTCAGTGTCGACCTGTCTAGCTAGGGTGTGGCGACGACCCTTGCGGAACATTGCATCGGCACGGAAGTTCAATGGAGCGAACTTGTCCTCTCCAACATGCAGCAGGCCAATGGACTGAATGAATCCAACCCCTTGAACAGTCTTTGCCCGCGCGTAGTCCTCGCAATCAGCGACGGATGTAGAGATCTGCTCCAGCATTGCCAGTTTGAGATCCTCAGCATACTGGAACGCAGAGAACAGACCAGGGTACTGAACACCTAGGTCAGCCTCGGACACTCGCGAGATGGTGTCCGTTAATGTTGAACGCGTATGGTTGTAGACATCCTCGCACGAGTCATCAATACACTTTTCAACTTCATCACCGAGCTCGACCTGTTTCTTCTTGCCATTTTCATAGGCTGGTTCGAGCTCAGCGAGCTCGTCCGTAACGCGCTTGAGTTCCGACTGAGCGATGGCACGATTGACAGCTGCTAATGAATTGATATCCGCAAGCAGGTTGAGGAGATATGTTCTGGCAGGCGCGAGCTTGGAACGAGCGCGCTTCTCCAGGACAAATCGTCTGAGCGAGCTCTCCAGGTTCTCAAAATCTCGAATCTTCTCCCTCTCCTTCCCCTTGCCCTTCCCTTTATCGTCAGAATGGTCGTCATCATCATCTCCATGAGGATCAGAACCTCCGCCGCTGCCACCGCCAGACTGCTCCATAGGGATGGGAGGTGCAACTGGGATGGCATTACTCGAAACAAAATGAACCAGCTCAGCAGCTTCCTTATACGTACGAGGACTGAGCTTGCCGACCTGATCCAGGATCATGCGTTCGCAACGTTGCTTATCACGAATCTGATCAAATCCATTTACAACAATGAAGATGTAAGCCTTCTCATGAGCAGCATTCAAGATGAACTCTTTGGCGGAAAGTGTAAAGTGATTGGCGGCTGACACCACGAACACAACCACATCAATTTCCTCCTGCCGGGCAAAAACAGCTGTCGTCTTCAATGAATCTGAGTTGAGGCCAGGTGCATCGATTAAAGCGATGTCCACCACCCCATTGTTGAGGAGCGATTCATCAATCGTTCGGACATCCTTCACGTAGACCTTGCATTGCATGTATTTGGAGTTATCGATAACGATGTTTTCGAGTTCCGCGAGAGTGTACACATCGTAGGTGCTTTCATCGTTTCGATTGTATTGCTTATTCTTGTGTACCGCATGTACCTCCTCGACTCCACTGTTCTCTCGCGCATCGAGAACCTCGCAGAAAATGCTGGTGCAGGGTTGTTGGTCCTCAGGAAGCACCTTGCGACGCAGCAAAGCGTTACAGAAAGTCGATTTGCCGGCATTCAAGTCTCCCGTGATTAGCACCTTGCTTGATGTGTCCTCGATTCTGTCCCGCAGAGAAAGAAGATGCTTGATGCTCTGGCTGATTTTTCCGTCCAAAAGCGATGCAATCGAGGCCTTCTCCAGTGAATGTACCAACTCGGCCTGCGATAAAGCACCGAGCTTCAGATCCAACTTCAGAATCGAGAATTCCTGTGCAATCTGTGGGCTCATCAATCTTGGTTCCGGTGGAGGTCGGCGTACCGCAACTGCGCTCGACTCCGCCAAGTCGTCGCTTCCTGACATCGTGGCTGCGCGTCGCATTTGTCCTGGCCGGGGGAAAGGTTCGGATTGATTGGGTTCGCTTTCGAAATAAGACTGACTCTGTCGTAGACCGGGTCTTTCGCCGGGGCTACCCGGAGCGCTCTGCACAGATGGATAGTGTGCTGGCCATTGGCGGTTCATATCCTGAAGCTCCTTCAACGTTTCAATCGTTCGAGAAATGGCACGTCCGAGTTTCGTCCGATTTGAGTTACTGAAAAAAAGAAGACTTGTCAGCCCCTCGTAGCCAGTTGCGGGTACTTTGTCGGCACATACTAGAGTAGTTGATGAACATGGCTGGCAATCACCTGCTTCTCATGCTCGGCTGTATCAACCACACGTCAGCAACAATGCTCCAATTCCATTACCCCTTATCATCCCAACATGAAAAGAACCACGAACCAGCTGGATTCCAATTACCCGCACCGGGAGGCGTAGGTATCGGCGTCGGTCTATCCACCATCAAATCCGCTCGCCACCCGGCTCCCTCATCACCGTCCATCACACTTCCACTCGCGATACTCCCCCCATAACCTGAATCTGCATTCAACGAAGCCATGAGAGCGGTGGCGCTCTCAGACGTCGACCCATTCCCGACAGTCATGTACGTAGGCGGGGGTCGTGGATACAAAGGGTTGTTCTCGGTAACATCCTCGGGCGCGCGCCGAGAGGATCCCTCTCCGGCCGATGTGCCCTTGCCGGGGAAATACTCCTGACTCATGGCGAATATCGTGTGCGTTGCATCGACTTCGAAGATAACAGGATGGAAGGGTGTTTGTCAGAAACGGGTTTAGGTGATGGTGCCGGGTCCACTGGGAAATTTCATGACGGCAGGCGCCGAGCTATGCCCGAAAAGGGCTGGCGGCAGCATGTGACTCCTCCGGCAGTATTGAAATGCCGCGTATTGTTTCTGCTTAGGTGGGTTGATGTCACTGCAACACCGCAGGCTTCCACCTGATAAACACACTGCTGCGCATATCACAATTGCCGTTTGTCTGGGGGGAGCACGTTTACTTTGATCACTGTCTTCAATCGCCCCATATATTTGTGGTGCTCATCATGAATGTACGTGGTACACCACACTCCGTCTCGTTTCCCCACTTACAGGCCTCTCTAGATCGTCGAGTGGGCATTCGGAAAGCGCATGACGCCAGCGGAGCGTCTGCGCAAGCATCAAAGAGCGCTCGATCGGACGCAGCGAGAGCTAGACCGGGAACGAGTCAAGTTGGAAAATCAGGAGAAGAAGCTGATTCAAGACATTAAAAAGAGCGCCAAGAATGGCCAAATCGGAGCCTGCAAGATCCAAGCAAAGGATCTTGTTCGGACGAGGAGGTATGTAGCATGACTTCGTCTTCTTTCTTCAAGGGTTCTCTTGATTAATTTGTCACTTGCGATTAGGTACATCCAGAAGTTCTATCAAATGCGGACGCAGTTACAGGCCATTTCCCTCCGTATTCAGGTACGGCAGTTCTTTGGGATCTGAGGGATCTGTGCGCTGACATTCAAATACAGACCGTCCGAAGCAACGAACAGATGATGCAGTCTATGAAAGGGGCCACGATGCTTCTAGGAAGCATGAACCGCCAGATGAACCTCCCCGCGCTTCAACGGATTGCGATGGAGTTTGAACGAGAGAACGATATCATGGACCAACGGCAAGAAATGATGGACGATGCGATAGACGAGGCGACAGGTCTAGAAGGGGAGGAAGAGGAAGGCGAAGACATTGTGAAGGAAGTTTTGGATGAAATTGGTGTTGACCTCAGCCAGGCGGTAGGTCCATCCCAGCGGGGTACTTCCATACTTGCACTTTTGCTAACATTGCTACGACAGCTGGGTGAAACCCCGACAGATATCCAGAAAACAGCGGTTGGTGAGAGCAGAGTTGCCCAAGCGGTTGGAGCCGGCGGATCTGCAAGCGATGACGATCTTCAAGCCAGGCTTGACAGCCTTCGGCGGTAACGATGCGGACCCTTGACCAAATTACTCCCTTACGTCTATGTCGGATATCAACTCAGGAATATGTTCTATTGCTAGACGGGGTACTGGGGATATCCTTAATGAGTTACGAATGTCAATAATTCCTTTTATTAAAAGCCCTGTGGTTTTGTCAGCATTCAGAAATCTACTTACAGTACGGCTGGCACACTAGGTTGAAAACGATTCTCAAAGTCATGGATCTCTATGAGGAAAAACTAAAATTAGCTGGGATGAAACAATTCCTCGCAGTCACACGTCACCGGTGAAATGAACGCTTGCCTGTATGCTTTTCGCCAAAAAACGGAAGTCTATCACGCATTCTATGCGGGATCTGGTGAAATGCACCTCCCACCTTCACCGGTAGTAAGCATCGTGAGGTATATGTGGTCGCTCGAACAACTTGTCAGAGTGATAAGCCCATTGGCCGAACCAAGGAAACGAAATCAGCTCGCTGAGTCTTGGTCGCTGCTCTGGGTCCCTTTCCAGCATCGCTCGCAGCACGTCCACGCAGTCCTGCGACAAATCCTCCCGGACAGCCAATTCCTCGTTGATCATTCGCTTCCGTCTGGCATAAGCTGCGTCCCAACGGGGTCCTTGGTCGTATTCTTTGGGAGGCTCCTCCCAAACGCCATTGATACGCTTACAAGCGAAGTTGCCAATAACCCCAATGTCAGGGTCGTATTCCGGATCCTCCCAGGGCGCGTGTCCATGCAGCAAACAAAACACCTCCACAGCATACTTCCAGAGCGAGGCTTGACGCATATCCCTTCTGCATCTGACTTTCACGTGTCCATTTGTTTCGTACCTTACCTGGTTGCGCAATTGTGGCTTCAGCAACTCGATTGCAATCTCTGGAGACAGTTGATATTCTTGCCAAAAGAGGTAATCGTGGTCGTTGTCCAAGAAGTCACGATCATCCAGCCCAAAGCCCAGTATTCCAAAATCGATCAGTTGTGTCTGTATTCGAGAAGAGAATGTTAGCCACGCCCCTGATGGTCAACTTTAGGAAATCGGAGATGAATTGGGGGGAAAGAAGCACCGGAAGAAAAGCAAGCTTTGCAGCTTGAACGGAGCTGAAATTTACTTACGTCAAGATTCTCGCCCACAAGGTAATTGCGATAGGATAAGTCGTCATATGTGAGGTTCATATCACGGAGGTAAGCGAGTGCTTCCAAGAGCTGCGTCGACACCTTGCAGGCCTCAAGCTCATTCAACCTTGGCACTTTACGAGTGCGGAGAAGAGACGCTTCAACGGCCCAGACTTCGTGCGTCTCTGTCCTTCTCGCTGAGTTTTGAAGTGTATCGTAATCCATACAAGCAGACATGACGATCGCGACCTTGTCCTTGTCAGTATAGACATTGTGGAGGGTTGGAAACCTTGGGCTGCGAGTCAATAAGAGCATGATCATTGCTTCACGTGGTATATAACGAACCCAACCACCCTCTTCAAAGAACATCATTTCGGCTTCGTTTTTTCCACGATCCTCGAGGGCCTTAACGGTGATATGTTCGATAATCTTGATGGCAAAGTTGGCCTGTCCGTGAGGGGTGTTTTTGTGGGCAAGGAACACGCTGCCGTAGCCTATATCAGGTCATTAGCTACCAGTCAAAGATGACTCAACACCAAGAGAAGGAACAGGTGGACATACCTCCAGAACCAATGCAACCAGATATTCTCACCCTCCGACGAAGCTTTTTGCACATGCCCCCGAGTCTTGCATTGTCAGTTTCGGCCCCACTCCCACTCCTTGTTTGTCTCGAGGGACTGACAACATTCTTTTGGAAGGCATGGCTGTCAGGTCTGTACTTTTCTGTCCGCTTCAGAACTCTCGGGCCTAGGCCGTACGCGTGAGAGCACCGGGAGACCCGTCGTCCGCTCCTCAGATCCAGGCTTGTCTTCAGTCGGCCCGCAATGACTCGATGAAGAAGTGGGAATCTTTGTGAAACCGCACTTTCTGGCTGAATGAAAAGGGGAATAATCTTGTCGAGCCGGCGGCCATCCACTGGCATCCACTGAAGGTCTATGCCACAATCAGGATCGTCCGAAGAACCAATACCGTCCCAGTCAGTCGTGTCGCTCTGGGCTGTAGCATTTGGGGCAACAGTCGGATTCGTGGCATTGTTCGCATTCGTTGCGTTATTCGCATTTGTGCCATTCGTTCCATTCACTTTATTTGTTCCATTAGCTCCATTCGTTCCATTCGCCGCATTTGTTCCGTCCGTCCCAGAGTCATCGGGATTGTAGACTGGACTTTGCTGGGCATATGGAAGTGGTGGTACTTCCGGTGAAGGGCCACGAAGGACGAACCTGGGCCCTGAGCTACCTGCAGCAGCTTCTTTTGCTTCTTTTGGGGGGTTGTTCGAATCTGACATCCTGGCAAATGCAAAAGCTGAAAAAGTTGTATAAATAAAAGAGTCAATCTTGAAGTGATGTTTTCTGGAATCTTCCCACAGTCATAAGCGGGAAATGCGTATGCTATATACCCTGGAAACGGCATCTCTACCTCCGTATATTGCTTTCAGTTCTTCTATGCTGTGGTCCAAAAATAGAAGATTGGTGAAGTTGTCGTGAGCTGGAGGTTGGTCCATTGTCCAGTGACAAAGGGCAGATGCTCAATGTTGTGGTCGATAAAGACATTTACCTGAGTAACGAACAAGCAATGTCAACAAAGAGTTTCATGTTAGATTTCACCGACACTAGACAAAGGGATTGCGGATACGCAATTCCCTCTCACATGGGTCATTGTTCTCTTATGATCTGAAAGGGCTCTTTGATCACTCTTGCTCTTGCCGATTTCACAGAACATGGTGCCGTTTTGTTGGCTGTTGCAGTCTCCGACGGATAAAGATCTTGACATTGGAAAGACAAGGGACCGTTTCTATCCAAGATTTGTATGACAAAGAGCATCATTCAAGCTATTTTAATTGGGCCCTGTCACGGAGCTATTCTCACTCAATCTTTGTTGACCTCCAAAGGGCATCTGGTTCCATAACCCAGGCAAACAACGTCAAAGGGTTCATCTGTGGATTGGGAGTTTTATTTTCGTCAAAAGGCGTTTAAGTGTCGCTATTTTCAGGGGGGACAACTACAGAGTGCTGGTTGTTCATTCATTCTTCTACTTCCAAATTCTACAGTGTCCCCGCCAGGATATATTTCGCAATAAGACAACACCCAAGACGTCAAATTACCTGATTTGAGGCCAGCATTGCTGCTTCGCTTAAGCAGTCCAGTTGAAGGGTTTATAAGCGATAGGAATCAATCAACTGACCGGATGGTAAGGCTTGCCTCAGTTTGTCTGGGCAAAAAAAGGGTAAATCTTGCACATCAGGGCAACATAACCGGAGGCCAAAGGCTGACCCCCCTGTCCACATGATCACTCAATGACTGATGGCTAGGAGGGATATTTTCAATCAAGATGGAGCCAAAAAACTTCTTTCAAGCCACAGCAATCATGGATGACTTGCCGTGCAGGTATTCAGTGTCTGCAAATCAACAACACTGCAGAAACAAAGGAGCATATCCACTTGACATGCGGGCTGTGGAACTTGCATGGTTATCACGAATTTACTACCTCTCTACTGCAAGTCAAAACGCAAGGGTGCAGTAACTAGTTAGCTTAAAACATGATGACTATGTACTGTGGATGGCCGATGAGAATGACTGCATAAGGGCGCGATGGTGCCTGCTTTGAGCCTCTCTTGGCTGCAGGATCAAGCGGCACGAAGTGCTGAATCCTCCCTGCATGTGCAATCCCATCCACCAGTCACGGAACAAAGGCACCGTTATCGAAACAAAATCCAACAATGGGAGTGGGTGATGTTGGAAGGCAGCCTAGGCTGCAATTCAGTCTTTGCTTGAAAAGCAGAGCCTCGTGGAAAAAGCAACTCATTGTTTTGGAGACAGGTGGTGATGCAGATCCACGGTAGTACAAGGCATCCACAGTAAACAGGATGAAATCATCTACATCCCCAACATCGTATTCCATACTGTCAAATTCTTGGCTCGCTTACTCTCTGATCTAGACCAACATTGACGAATATCCTCGATTCGACCCTGATTCTACTCTGTACTATGTCTCCTGCACAGCCACTGCTTTGCGGCTGAGACCTCCACGACCAGGAGCAACAGCCTCAGGCCATCAGCAACCAGGGCAGACCTTCTCGCAGTTGACTTGCCCGGGCACATCCTGCGCCTCATTACTCGTGTTTCGGTGCCCTCAAATGCAGCTCTGCGTCAACCCTGGTCATTATTTTGTTATCATCGACGAATCGTCGACGAATCATCTCCTTGACCGGGGGGACTTGCACATGAGTTCATCCCCTCCAGGGTGAAAAATTCTCTGTCGCGTGTGAGGAGAGTGCATAGCAAATGGCAAGGCAGAAGCGCATGGATTCTTCACAGCCTGAAACTCCATCTCTGAGTGGTCAGCAGCCGCCTTTTTGCATTGAAAAGGCCGAAGAGCCCCTCCAGGCCCTGCTTTCTGCCTGGAGCTTAAATATGTCTCTGTGTCCTTTTCATTAGCCTTGATGTTTATGGTCTCATCGTCATCTGTATATGCCTTTAAGTGCCCTTGGCTCTGATATTCCTTGCTTTGACTCGTATATGTTGTATTAGCCTGGAGAGTCTTCCCTTACCTCCTCTGACTGGGCTCTCATCTTGGTGCTGCTCCTGCGAACCATGGTGATCGTCAATCAGAATATGGGTCCGCCTGTCCCTCCTCTTCATCACCCGCCAGCTCATCCGCACGAGGATCCTCGCATCATTCACCGTGTTCCTGGCCAGATAGATCCTGCATACCTGGCGGACCAAATGGCTCAGCTTCATGTGGACCCCCAAATGTCTGGCCAAGGCAGCTACCAGCAAACAGGCCACCCCGAACCTGTCAGAGAACACACACGTTCTCCATACTATTACTTTGGGTATACCTTCTTCAAGGCCGACGCAGCACCCGGCCAAAAGTCCACGTGGAACCAAGTCCAGAAAACAAAGATGAACTTGAGCCAGGCGGATCTGTTTCAGTTGGTGCAGAAGCGAGCAAAGAAGTCTACCGCGGTTGAGCAATATCAAGCACTATCAAAACTGAAACGAACCCATGTGGATCAGTTAATCGATGAGCACAGACGCAGTGACCCTAGATTCGAATGGACCTTCGCTTACATCAAGGAGGACTCAAAGCCGGTCAAAGGCAAGGGTGCCCGTCGCGGCGATTTTGAGACGCTCTCGATGGACGTGGTGATTGTGAGAAGGCCGGTGACGGTCGGACCGGCGGATGTCCAGGCTCATCCCAAGCCCAGGGACGAGTACCCTCTCGATCCTAACAACTTCGCGCCAGAAGATGTGCATAGACCGAGAGTTGTCGAGATAAATGGCCAATGGAGTGAGCCGGCTATCAATCACTCACAATTGCCAGCAAACATGGACCATACGCAGCAACATCCTCAGCATGCGTACCATCAACCACATTTCCCTGCTCCGGGTCACCCTGATGCAGCAAGGCAGCAGCACCTTCATGAGCAGCAATGGTCACGAATGCAGCAACAACCAGAGATACATCACCACGGGATACCTCATTCAGGCAACAACCCTCAATTTCAGCCACAAAAGCCGGGTATCCGTATCGTCCCAGTTACTCCTGATGGACATCCTCGGAGTCATGATCGTGGTCTTGGTCCCAATCAAGTCCATCATCATGCAGATCAACCCTTCAGCAGGCCGGAAGTTCATAATCAAACCAGAGCCAATAAAACATATACACCCCGGTCGTCAAGTCTGCACTTCGGGCCCGAGGCAGAGTGGCCTCCTGAGTCGAGCAGCATAGGAGATGATGAGTCCGAGCTGTTTGACTTTGCCGACGAAAGCTCAGCTACTGAAGGCTCTGAGGACATTATTGACGAAGGGCCAGAAAAATCGAAATCATGGCGCGGAAGTCTTCATCGCCAGAACTCCGCGTCAAGGCAAAACCGCCCTGAGGCCGCTTACAGAACTCATTACCGCAAGAAGCCGACCAAGACTGCCTCGGACCCGAAGCTCAACCGCAGCAAATACCCAGTCGGCTACGTCGAGGTGATCCCAGCAAATAGCAAGCAATCAAGCAAGCGAACTGTGAAGCCTCAACCCAAAGAGAGTGCCGTCCAGCAACAGCCCCGGAGCCGGCCCAAGATTGTGCAAGCACCCAACAAGTCGGACGATCTGGATCTAGTATCCCTGGGTGAAAAAGTGCTCAAGGGCCGTGAGAGGAATGACATCAGAACGCGAATCCTGGATGATCGGGAAGCGAGAGTGGAACGGCGGGAGAAGCTGGTCGAGCATCAGGCTCGGATATTGGACGAGAAACTCGAAGCAGCACGTTATTTGTTGTCGCTTCGAGAACCAGGTCTCTTTCAGCGTCGATATAACATGTGATTTTCTCTGGCCCTTTCTTTATTAGCTTTCTCCTTACTTCATTTTGATTTGATTTTCGGTCATTTTCTGCCCCTCTCTGTTTCCCATGCTGTTGTGTACATTTCGGGGTTTCGGTCAATCGGTCAATCGGTCAACAGGGATACCACGGGAAAACGGGCGTTACTAGTATATCTTATCTGTTGATAATTAGCTACGTGCAATTATACAGAACAATAGTTTTGAATAGGTTACATTCAGCAGATGACAACCTGGCCTGTCCTTCTCGTATTAGACGAACCAATTGTAGAATATCTCCTATGTAAATGCAGCAGGACAGCTCATCATGAAGTGGGCCAAAGTGACGCAGTACAAGTAGCTGTTATCGATAAGCCCCTCCGTTTCTGCCAGTTGGGTAAGGCATCAAGCCCTTCAGCCCCGCTGTGTCCCGTTTTCTCTTCGTCTTCCGTCATAAACTCCATAAACGTCGGTTACTCCAGGCTAGTTAGGAACTTCCTGCTTTTCTTCCCTCATATACATCCTTCCAGGCTGTTCAGACTCATCTCTTCCGCATATTTTCCCTTTTCTCCGATCTCTCTATACTCAGCCAAAATGCCTCGCCAATTCTTCGTCGGTGGTAACTTCAAGATGTATGAGCTCTAACCCAATGCCCCGCAGTCTCCCTCGCAGCTTCACCATCCCAGCCCGCAAATGCACAGCTACTGACACTCTCGGCGCAATGATAGGAACGGTGTCACTGACACCATCACCTCCATCATCAAGAACCTCAATGGGGCCAAGCTCGACCCCTCCGTCGAAGTCGTCATCTCCCCCTCTTCCCTCTACCTCCTCCTTGCCCGCCAAATTGCCGACCCCAAGATCGGCGTTGCCGCCCAGAACGTCTTCGACAAGCCCAACGGTGCTTTCACCGGTGAAATCAGCGTTGAGCAGCTCAAGGATGCTAAGATTGACTGGGCTGTCATCGGACACAGCGAGCGTCGTGTTATCCTTAAGGAGACTGACGAGGTACGTTGCTCGCTGGAATATACTTTGTCGGATTGGGAGTGGATTGGCTAACATGTCCAATTAGTTCATTGCTCGCAAGACCAAGGCTGCCATTGATGGTGGTCTGAGCGTTATCCTTTGCATTGGTGAGACCCTGGAGGTAAGTTATGATATTCGCCCGCGTGCCTTTACTTGTTTGGCTGTGTTCCTATTCCCAGAAATTCAGTAGACTAACACTACATAGGAGCGTGAGGCCGGCAAGACCATCGACGTCGTTAGAAGGCAGCTCAACGCTGTCGCCAAGGAGCTCTCCAAGGAGCAGTGGCAGAAGGTCGTCATTGCCTACGAGCCTGTCTGGTTAGTCACTCGCAACGCAATGATTCACAACTGAACACTAACAACATACTGCAGGGCCATCGGCACCGGCAAGGTCGCTACCACTGAGCAGGCTCAGGAGGTTCACGCCGCCATCCGCAAGTGGCTCAGCGACGACGTCTCCGCCGAAGCCGCTGAGAACGTCCGCATCATCTACGGTGGCTCCGTCAGCGAGAAGAACTGCCGCGAACTGGCCAAGCAGCCCGATGTCGACGGTTTCCTTGTTGGCGGTGCCAGCTTGAAGCCTGCCTGTAAGGACTCCTCCCGCCTAATTGACTGTCGAAGTTATGAACTAACGATGTGATCTATAGTCGTCGAGATTGTCAACGCCCGTCTGTAAGCGACATACTATAAAATCTTCCTCCTAATGTCCTGCTGCCGCTCCAGTCCCGGCAGGAATACAGATCATGAATGACGATCGGGCTCTTGAGAGCGCGCTGGAGGAATTATATATGCTTGCTTATATTCACCCGTTTAGCTGGTGGAGTTCGGGCTATATCTTAACAATAAGTAAAAGAGTGAATGTAAATAAAGTCAAGTATGCGATACGACGGGTTCAGTCCTGTAACATTCGTAAAATCATGAATAAATTCTATCCTACTTCATATTTAGGACATATTAGAAAGCGCTATATACAAAGGACGATGCAGCTCATATACAGAGTCTTGACTGTCGCTCTCACGACGAATACGAAACCGACACCCCAACACCATGCCAATACGACTTCCCAGAAACCCCTCCACCGATAGACTGCCCACCCCCCGCCGCAGTCGAATTCGCAGACCACGCAGACGAAGAGAACGAACTCGGACCTAACCCCACACCCGCACTAACCAGAAGCTCCTTCACGCGGCCCTCCCACAGCAACCGCACATTCCAAGACTGATCGACGCGGATCTTCAAGACTGATTCATTTTCCTCGTCTCCATTATGAGTAGTTGGGGGTTCCACGGGAGGAAAGGCAGTGGGATCGGCCATGCGCATCTTCCGCCTGGCCCATTCGAGGCCGTCGTCATCGACTGCGGGAGGCGAGGATTTCCTGCGTTTCCGCCAGAGTTCGCAGCCGGCGACCATTTCGCTTTCCCAGCTGTAGACGTTGAAGCCGAAGCGGGAGCTGAAGGCTAGGTTGGGCGACGCGCGGAGGGAGTAGGTGGTTGATAGGGAGCCGGTGAGCGGTGTTAGGACCAGGGTGAGGGTGTATGGGAAGGTGGAGATCGGGGTGCCGTGGTTTGAGGTTGCGGTTGTGCTAGATGTCGATGATGATGATGACGGCGTCTCGGTTGCTGCTGGTAGGGTGCTGAACCGCAACCCAGTTGACATGCCGATGAGCGAAGAAACGGGGGAGTAATATGCTTCTGCGCCGGCCGACAGTAGAGATAACCGTGGTGATGAGTTCTCCTTGGAATAGCGCGGGTCTGGGCCGAAGTTCCATAGCCCTCGCCAGCCGAACAAAGAGTTGTCCGTGCTGAAGAGGTATTCATTGCTATACTTGCCCGTGTCGTGGGAGAGTTGACCCAGGAGAGAAGCTTGCGGCGCAGAGTTTGAGAGAGGAGGTCCCCGGGTCGAGCAGACGGCTAATGACAGCTGCATGGTTGGTGAGATCCGGCGCAAGAACAACGCGTTTAGGGTCGTCGGGGGAGGAAGATGCAAAGTTGCATTAAGCAGAGTGGCCTTGCGCCCGAGCGAAGGTTGACTATGGCCATTGCCGGACGGTTTGGGCTCAGAGGAGCCCAGTCCATCAAGAATTGACTGCCACCCCCAATCTTCAACCGGGGCAACTGGAGGCTGAACTTGGCGATAACCGCGCGCTAGTTTACGCAGTGGAATAACGGCGCTCCGGCTGGGAGTATTCTTTAGAGGCACGCTGCTGTAGAGGTACGACACGGAGCCATCGATCAATCCAACTGTGCCGAGGGTATAACTGGACGCGAAGTGAGGAGTGGCTAGGGATGAAAGATGGACGCGCAGACGCTCCGGCGTCGAGAAATCGAGTAATGCTGTATGCAGTCAATTCGGAATCATGATTATCTGAGCTTATATACGAGACAAATTCACATACATTGCGCTGTGGCTGTCAGGGACGAATATGAGTTGTCGCGGTTCCAGTTGGTCGCCTCGGCGAATGCCAATTGGATGTAGTCCATGAAGTCGAGCATTGTCAAGGATGTCTCAATTCAGTTCTTCGGCCCAGCCGTCATTTATTATAAGCCCATCTCCAACCGAATCGAGAATTGAATCCGGCGCATCGATAATTAATGGACGATGGTGATCTTGGAAATGGAGGCTTGAACCCAACACTCATCATCAGCTCATTACCTTATACGACTTAGCGTAATCGGATAAGCCCCGCATCAACATTAATCCGCTTGTTATCAGAGAAGAAAAAATAATCGTATCTTTCTGCTTCTCCAAGTCAATTTTCCGTGCCTGTATATTTCCACATCTTTCAGGCCGTACAGAGGCACACATTGGTACAATCACTTCCAGAAATTCTGATTCTATAATTTTTCGCAATGCCTCGTTCAAAGCGTGCCAGAATCGTCCACGAGTCGAAGGTCACCAAGAAGTCGCACAAGGAACAGACCAGACGACTCTATGCCAATATCCGCGAATGCATCGAGAATTATGATCACCTATTCGTTTTCTCCGTCGATAACATGCGCAATACCTATTTGAAAGATGTGCGCACCGAGTTTGCTGATAGTCGGTGAGTCTTCCTGATTTTGACGATCAGCCCCGTGGATATACACCTTTTCAACGTGCACTATGGCAGCGAAAACAGCATCGTGCTTCAATGGCTGACATTTCAAACAGTCTCTTCTTTGGCAAAACTAAAGTCATGTCTGTCGCCCTCGGCCACAACCCCGAGACCGAGGCCGCACCCAACCTGCACAAGCTCTCTTCCTACCTGACCGGTGCCGTCGGACTTCTCTTCACCTCGCGCGATCCCGAGTCCGTCCTCAGCTACTTCGATGCGTTCCGGCCCCTCGACTTCGCCCGTGCCGGCACAGTGAGCACACGCTCATTCAGCATCCCCAATGGCCTGGTGTACTCCCGTGCTGGTGAGATTCCTGCGTCCGAAGACGAACCCATGAGCCACACGATCGAGCCGGAGCTGCGCAAACTGGGCGTCCCTACTCGTCTAGTGAAGGGCAAGGTCATGCTCGAGCTGACGGATGGGCAAGAGGGCTACCCTGTCTGCAAAGAGGGAGAGGTTCTGGACTCGCGGCAGACAACGTTGCTGAAGATGTTCGGTGTTGCTAGTGCCGAATTCCGTGTCGATCTAAAGGCGCAATGGACTCGGAGTACCGGTGAAGTTAAGATCCTCGAGAAGGATGAGGGCATGGAGGTTGACGGACAGTGATTTCACTTCCGGGACCGTTCTTTTTCTTCTTTTACCCCAAAAATTTCCTGGGCATTTATTGGAGTTGGGCATAGGCGTTCTTTCCTTGTTTCTCTTTTATATCCTTCCAAGATCATGAATCCATCCTAGATTTTGCTGGATGAGCGTACGATGGACATAGAATACCACGCGGAAAAGCAATTATGCAGGATATCATCCATTCAAAGTGCTACAAGGTGACAAGCATGACGCTATGTAGCAGTTTACCTGTTCTTACTTGCATACGAGGAACTCTGGCATCGACATGGCCGTTGAAAATGCCTTACCTGCTTTCTTACCTGAGCATCCCCGGATCCCTACCAAATTGCACCTAGGAAAAAGATGGCTACCTAAAATACATACTTACCCCGTCCAGAGTAACGGAGACCCGAAAAGGGTCGAGAAAACAAAACCAGATGGAAAACACGCAGAACAGAGGCGAAACAACGAGATCCTAAGGAGGAAAAAGGGGCCATCACGAATAGTGCCTCCAAACCTTGACCCTTCGTAAAGGAAACAGTGACAAGTGAGCCTTCAACTGGTGGAGATGCCTGGTGACAAGCAGGAAAAGGTAACACATCGGTTCGACTGTGCGAGTCATTAATGCTTCCGTGGTTGTAAATGTCGATGTGGATTTTTGTTGAATTGACCTTGCCTTACCCATTGCATCAAACAGGACAAGGGAGAAAGGGAAGATCAAGCATAGATACCCACCAGCAAACCATGCTGACGCCTGAATGGGGAACCTGATCCAGCAAGGGAGGATCAGTACCTCCTTTTAGCGCGAGGATCCTCGTAGGAATCATCCTCGTGATATCTCTTGCGGCCATAGTCTTCACGGCCACCATATCTGTCACGTTCGCGGTCGCGGTCACGGTCACCACGGTAGCGATCCCGCTCACCACGGTCTCTGTGACGGTCACCTTCCCGGTCACGATCGTGATCACGTCGGTCTCGCTCAGTGTAGCCCTCTCTGGGTCTGACAGGCTCGCGGTTGCTGCCAGTTACGCCTGGGGCCCGGGCATCTCTCTCATACTTTCCGCCACCAGCATAGCCGCCTCCAAAGCCAGCATTCCGGCCACCACCGGGACCGGAGGGAGCGTTTGGTGGAGCTTGTCCACCGAAGCCGTTGCGTGCGCCCTGATAACCAATCCCTCCACGAGGGCCAAAGCGATCACCACCGCGATATCCTCCTCGAAATCCTCTACCTCCATAGCCGCCCCGGAATCCACCGCCAAACCCTCCAGGGCCAGAAGGCGGGCCAAAAGCTCCAGGACCGGTGGGACGCGAGGGTGTAGCCTTAGTATAGCCACGTCCTCCCAAGCCTCCGCCGAAGCGGCGAGGCTTCCAGCCTTTGACTGTGCGGCCACGTTCCACATCTACCAAGACACGTCGATCCTTGATTCGGATTCCGTCTGTCTCTTTGTAGGCAGCTGAGCCGGGACAAGGATGATCAGGTCAGCAAGGATTTCAAAACTTTGGGCTTTGGGGTCATGAGAAGTCTCAAAGGTTTCACTATAATTGTGAGTAGCAGTAGTACCTTTCATGTCCTTTTCACGCTCATATACGATGAAAGCATAGCCCCTGTGTGGCTTCTTTGAGCCCTTCGGTGTGACTGTGTCTTTCACAATGCGGATCTGACATAAGTTAGCTTTGAATGACACATCGAATTCAAATAAACTCACCCTTTCGATTGGCCCA
This sequence comes from Aspergillus hiratsukae, assembly GCA_014281905.1. NCBI lineage: Eukaryota > Fungi > Ascomycota > Eurotiomycetes > Eurotiales > Aspergillaceae > Aspergillus > Aspergillus hiratsukae. The sequence continues at coordinate 76,045 of JACBAD010002057.1, forward strand.
AATCTACCGAACTCTCGCTCTAGGTCGGACTCCTTCACATCGTAGCTCAGTCGAGCAACAAACAGAGTCCTGAAGGGATCGCCCCGAGCTTGAGGATCATTCGAAGGATCATCTAGACAAATGGTTAGCACATGTGAACGGACACTCAAACAATGGTCAAGGCCCTTACAAATTTGAAGACCTTCATTCAACTGCTGATTCAGCCTCTCCTTTTTCTCGACCTTCTGACGCCACTTGCGTTGCAGCCAGCTTTCTGTGGCATTGTAAGGGACTTCCTCTCCGTATTTCTTAAGCTCTCCAAGAAAATCTGCGACGCCGCCGATGGAACTCTTCTTGGCATCTTCGGGCGCGCGATCAATGGGAGGAACGTAACGTAATGGTGGACGAGGCTGGAAGAGCGCGAGGAGGGGAGGGGGGAGTTTGTCCGTCATTTTGATCCCTCAATGATTTTATTTCAAGCTAGCGACAACTCCTCGAAGTGATCAGAGGTCATGAGGGAGGACAGTAGGTAATAGTTCAGGTACGTTCCTTCGGACTCAGATTCTCGCGGCCAGGTGTTGAGAGTTTCGCGTTCTCCATTAGTTGCCTGGAACCACGGGACGGGACCGCAGAAGCGCCAGCCGCGCTAGGCGGGCTTGACGCCAGCCAATGGGGCACCACCTTGCTTGCGGTCTTGAAAAGTCGCCGAAATGTTCCAGATGACTTGCTAGACACCAACAGTGACCAGAAAATACACCACAAAAATGCCCGTACAAGGCATCAGAACTGTAGCTAAGGCTAGGGTATGATTCAAGCACTTTGCCAACCAATGATTGCCTCCTTCCGGTGACTGAAATGCTGCGAATTACAGAACGGCGTGGGCGCCTTCATCCTACAATGCAAACGTCTGGATTTCCACTACTGTGACTGGGCAGGTAGTTCGAGGGGCATGGTGTAAGTCCAGTCTCCTTTTACTCTATTAATGAATTGAACTAAGTCGTTCTGTCATGCAGCGCTTTCCTGAAACACTCTCTACCCTCCTTCGCCAAAGCCAACCCTCAGATCGAAATCCGAGTATCACCACGGCCGCACAAACACCCGGTAATCAAAGGTCACTACATCAACGGGCGAGAGAAAGCGATCTGCGTTCGGAATTTGGAACCTGAACAAATCCTGAACAAGGCGAATCTGCTGAAGGAAGCCAGCGGCGAGAAGCTCAAGCGTACCAAGAAACCCGTCACCAGTATCAACGAGAGTGTAAGAGGCATCTGGTCCCCGTACCACGGAGATCTCAAGATGGTATGAAGCAGTGTTGGGGGACGCCTTCTCTCGGTACAATGATTGTGATGGACGGATTCTGTCTACTCATATGGGGCTTCTTCATGTGGACCTGTGCGCAAAATTTCGCGCTTGACTTGGCCCACGTTCAGGTTGCCATCACCCTAGGTGGAGGAGGATTTGGAAAGAACGGTGTTTAGACTGGTGTTGTGGCTCCATTTATCAGCCTTTTCTGTGTATAATGTATATCATGGGTTATTTCTGTTTCTGTTTCTGTTCTGATCGTGTTCGTCTTTATCAACCTCAAGGCCTTTCTATTTATGGGTCATTGACGGTATGTACAAAATGGATACCTCTCAATGTCAAATAAACAGCGGGTTGCATAAACCGCTGCTATGGATCGTTATCTACTGAAGTAGAATGAATAAATGACATGCTTCATGCCTCGACTATCCAGAAACCTCAAGGGAAGAGAAAATCATAAATGCCCTCGCGCCCAAAGTACAAATGCAACGGGGTATCAAGAATAGGGAAACCGAGAAAACGCTTTAACTCCGCCGAAGAAGACACCTCACCATGCGAAGTCGATCGTTGGACATGGCCACACTATCGATCCGTGGGCTTACATGAAGTGTTCATACCGCAACTGACTCTCGTTAGCTGCATGCCATCTGATCAAGCAATCGAAAAATCAAACCTGCTCCGAAAATTAGGCGCAGTAGTAGATCGCGCACCTCCCGCACCTCCCGCACCGATCGTTGGAAAGGACAACTTCGTCAATCGCGCGCGCGCCCTCGCTCAACCTCAGACTCTGTCTCCCTCGGGTGGAACAGGCTCCAGACCAGTTTGAAAACGAAGCCAATTGGAGAGCTCATTACAACGACACAGGGCCGGAGATTTATGCCCAGTGCAACGGTAAACTCGACGCGAGAATACCGGTGATCACAGGTATATCTGGAACATTGATTTGGGTGCGCTGACAGGTTTGCCGCAATCAATGACCTGACACTTAGAAAATGGTTTGGTTTTCTGGGGAGCCTTCTTAGCCTTGGAAACAGCACGATTCCTGGCACATTCGCCGCAGTATACCTTGAAAAACGTCAGCTAGGCACCAACATGGTAGGAAGTAGGAAGGTGACACGAACATGTCCACAAGGTTTGGCTACCCATATCTGTTGCTTGGTCTCATCCCCTGTTCCGAGTTCCTCATCACAATTTGGACACACGACCAGATCGTCCTCCCCAGCACTTCTCGTGAATCCCTCGGAGGGAGGACTTGGTGGTTTGTAGCCTCTATCTGAAGTCAACCCAGAAGCAGGATACTCAACTCTCAATGACCTATCCCCGACTATTGCGAGATCCATGGCGTCCTCAAGATCGATAGCTTCCTCCGCAGCACCAAGCAAGAACATATCCACCTCATCGGGCGGACGACGTGGGAGGTCTCGTGCTCTCCATGCGATTTCCTGTCTGAAGCTTTCCTCTCTTGACAAGAAATGACGCGGTGCTATCTCACGTTGGAATCGTATTAAATCCCAGAGATTCGCACCTAGGAAGCTCTGATTTCTAGGCGGAGGTGCCGGCGCCGGTTCTGGCTGGCGAACTGTAGCTCCGACAAACTGCACTTCCGGACTGCTTGGCGAATCTACTCGAGTTATATCTTCTGGTTCTTCAAGATCGACCACTTCGGCCATTATGTCCCTCCCAAATCGTGGTAGTCGTGGTGTCCTTCGCGAGTCGCCATTTTGCGGTCTTGTCTGGTCTTCCGGAGAATCTGGCTCGTTCGTCAAATCTATTACATCCTCTGTTAGAGGAGAATCAGACATTATCGGTCGACGGAAATCATATCCATCTCCAGGATATCTCATCTGTGGCAACGGTGGGCGGCTATGCGGAGAATTGTAGCGTTGGGACGAGGATGCTTCAGCGTCTGAGCGCCAGCGAGACTGATGATGGCTTCGTGATGATTCAGACATCTGATGATGAGGACGCTATGAAGAATAGTCATTAGAAGTGCCTGGGAGACGTTGGTGGGATTGTGTTGGTATCGCAAAGAAATGCCCCGCTCTGTGAAGTACGTGAATGCAATGGAACAAACCTTTCTTGGCCGCGCCGCCACAAACTGGACGCCTGAATCACCGTTCATATCGAGGATGTGAAGTCAATGTCATGAAATGGAAAGAGTTGGACCGATAGGGGATAACATGGAAGGTAAGGGATGCTTGAGCACCCGGAGTCGGTAGGGCCCGTCACTGTTGGTGGAGGCCATGATTAGCTGGTTCCGAGTCTGTGGTGAAGAGATGTCATACCGCCGCCCACTGCATAAATTTATAAGCAGTGGCGATAGCAAGCAGCCAAACTACGAACTGGCGCAATGCAATGCACCATGAGCTGGGGCAAGATTATAAACGCTGGCGCGAAGCATAGCCGAGGAACAGATAGACTTGCTAACCGGAGTCATGTATCCTTCAGAAGTGCTATGACTGAGTTGAAACAAATGCGAATTTCTTTGCCTTTTGTATCGATCCTGATTGTAAACCTTTTAAACCTAGCGTGATTTAGGACAATGAAAAGAGAAAATTGAAACACATTGGCTAGAAATACAAAAGAGGTTCCTTCTCTGTAAGGTATCATGACTCCTGTGCTGTCAAAACTGTGATCGCACCTTCGCTGTTCAATGCCACAATGCTCTGGGCAGCAGAGCCCCAAGCAACTGCTACTGCTGGCACGGCACTGCGCAAAGGCTCCGACCATTCTTTAGACGCCTTCGAGTATTGCTGAACAGTCACACCGCTGGGGCCACCAGTGAGAAGGAACTGCCCAGTGTAATCCCAGCAGATGGAATCTATCTGGCTACCCGTCTCCAGAACCTTGGTCTCCTTAAAGCTGCGAAGATCCCAGATGGACAGAGCAGTCGAGTTGTCAGCCACTGCAGCAAGCCATGTGCCGTTCTCGGAGAAGTAAAGGCACTTGACGGGGCCAGACATGGCGTAATTGGCGCCCACCGCGCCAGACTTCACATCGTAAATCTTGATCTGACCGTCTGCGCCACCTGCAGCGATGAGATGGCCATCAGGGTGGAATGCGACGGATTGAAGAGCTGAAGGAGAAGAAAGAAAACATTAGTCGAGGTCACAAATGAAGTGGTTCAGGCCTTGCTTACATGCGTCGGTGAAAATTTGAGTGATGACAGAGTTAGTTGTCAGGTCATACAACACATAGCTCTTATCAACGCCAACGGAGCCAATTATGTCGCCAGTAGCATGCAGGGCAACACCCGTTGCTGGACCAGCATGGGAAGCAAAGTTTGCCAGTTCTTGGCCATTCTCAAAGACCTGGACGGCACCCGTAGACGTCGCAATAACTGCCTTGTTACCCGCCCATACAGCACTGGTAACCGGGCCGCTTGTCTGCAGATTACCAACGATGCGTTTCTCAGACAGGGAGTAGACACCGACCGTGCCATCAGCACCCCCTACGAGAGCCATGTCTCCGGCCGCGTTAACGGATAGAGCCTTGCCGCCGTGACAGAGGGGCTCGGACGTCTCAGTGGGCTTATATGTAGAGAGGGCGTCGCTTGTAGCCCAGCCTTCCGGAATAGGTCGCTTGCGACGTGTCTTGGACAGCCTAGGTGAGGTTAGCAATACAAGAGACAAATTGAAATAGCTATGTCACGTACGACGCCTGTGTGCTCTCAATTCTTGCAAGTACAGCCTCGGGTAAGCCGGTTAAGTCGACCTGCATGGCATCTTCACCGCCGGCGCGACCAGCGCCAACAGTCACCTTGGACAAAGCGTCGCGAGCTTCGTCTCTTTCCTTTGTTAACCTCGCAATGACTCGTACAGCAGCATCGTGTTGGTAGAGAGCTGCGCTCAGCTCCTGTCGCGTCTGGGCAAGGGTCTGGCGCAATGTGTAAGTTTCGAGCGCCAGCGCATCCCATTCTTCCTGAAACACGCTGAGCAATGAGGGAATGGATGTGAGGGTAGGAGGTCGAGGTCGGACAACGCGCTGGCTTTTGACTTCGATGAGTTCGTCGGCCGAGAGTTCCTCTCCATTTACTGGATCTTTTCCATTCTCGGCAATATACGCCTCGATGAGACGTCTTTCGAAAACGCTGCCTACTCGGTATTAGACGAATAAAGCGCGATTGACCCTGGGATCTTGACATACCGCTCTTAGGTGAGACGACTGGCACTTGCGGTGCCTCTCCCGAAACTGTTCAATGATTAACTATACGCATTCCAGCAAAAACCCTAGAGCGAATGTGACTCACTTGCGCACAGCATTGCTTTGTCTTATGAGTTGGTTGGTCTGGAGGGAGGTTGCTTGACGCGAGAGCTGCCGCCGCATTGGACTTTTCGACGAGACAGAGTTCCGCCCTATCTGGGTTAGCCGCGCCGCATAGCTGGCTGATCGTCCATTGCTTGGCACTCGAGCAACACAGGCAATGTACAGAATTCCAGATTCATTTCTCGTCCAAGCAATCATACTCCGTGTGCTAATATTTTTGTATACCCTGACCATGGTATAACCATCCGTGCTTGGTTAACGCAACCTTTTTCGACCTATTGGCCCTTGGGTATTGTCAGGACGCAGTTCGACTGAGAACATCAGGCCCAGAACTCGCGTGCTACTAACAAAAATAGAATTAGCCATTGGCCTCAAGCATCGCTAGCCGATCTTCTGACTGTTCCTTTCTCTGATTCGGGACTAACGCGTCTTGTAATCAGGGGTTATGTCCTTCAACGCGAAGAATCTCGCCTATGGTATGCTATAAGTTCTCTTCACACGGCACTTCATCTAACGCCGGGCAGAGAATAAACAGCCCGCTTTTCTACAAAAACTCAGAAACCAGTATGGAGATACGTCTGGTCGCCTTGAAAGGCCCGCTCCGCGACCCCGATTAGCGAAGAAAGATGACGCGGACGATGACGAGCCGACATACATTGATGAAGAAAGTAACGAGGTGATATCAAAGGAAGAATATGATGCGCTGTTGCGCGGTGACGAAAAGCAACAGGAGTCATCCGAACGACGCTCGGGAGATCAGGATGATCTTGCGTCGAGACAGGACACCGGAAAGCCTGACGTCGAGGGGGCCTCCTCAAAGCAGAATTTGGCTGGAATAGGAGGTCCAAAGAAGCGAAAACAGGCGAAAGTCATTGCAGATGATAGCGTTGAAGCCGAGAATGAAACGCCTAAAGAGAACTCTACTGGACCCCAGAAAACAAAGCAGAAACAGAAGAAGAAGAAGATCAAGCTATCTTTTGATGAATGAGGCAGACAAGCTATACTTAGTTTTTGATAACACCAGTTAAATAATGATATCATGGAGAATTGTACCTTTGCTTATGCACTTTCAGATATCTATAGCTGTACATTGCCAAACCCAGTAGCCTGTTGACCATCTTAACCGGCAAGGTCAAGCCATGTCTCTGGCTTAGAACCTCTATCAAGCAATTGTCACAGAGCTTCACTTGGTGTGCTGTCATTGTTGATGTTGAAATATCTCTCTCTGACTTCGCCTTATCCGAAGATATTTTTTTTCGCCCATTCCGCAATAGCGGAACCCCATAGAACCGACCATAAATTTCACCTCCCAAGGACTCTCTCTGTTGTTAAACCTTGCATAACTTGATAGTCTCGATGGTCCTACAAGATGCCTGTCGTTAACGTAGATGATCTAGTCCGTCTTCAACAGAGGTCTGAAGACATACGGAATGTGAGCTACCCCTCCATCCCACCTTGATGTCATATTTTGCACCTGTTCAACTCTAACCATACCGCAGATTTGTATTCTTGCGCACGTCGTGAGTACTCATACAGCATACTAACTGCTTGAACATGTCTAATCCTGATTGTGACGATGACTTAGGATCATGGGAAAACTTCTTTAACAGACGGCCTTATCGCCACAAATGGCATTATTTCCCCAAAGCTGGCGGGCAAGATCCGCTATCTGGACTCACGTCCAGATGAGCAGCTTCGAGGAATTACTATGGAGTCGTCTGCTATCTCCCTGTACTTCTCCATGATGCGTAAATCATCTCCTGACGCTACTCCTCAGCCCAAAGAGTACCTGATCAACCTGATCGACTCCCCTGGGCATATCGACTTCAGCAGCGAAGTGTCCACAGCTTCACGGCTCTGTGACGGTGCTCTAGTTCTTGTTGACGCCGTTGAGGGCGTCTGCAGTCAAACCGTCACAGTGCTACGTCAGACTTGGGTCGAGCAGCTCAAACCGATTCTGGTCATCAACAAGATCGACAGACTGGTGGGAGAGTTAAAAATGAGCCCCAGTGAAGCTTACTCTCATTTAAGCAGACTCCTAGAACAAGTCAACGCAGTCATCGGAAGTTTCTACCAGGGTGAACGGATGGAGGAAGACCTTCAGTGGCGAGAGCGTATGGAAGACCGTATCAATGCCTCCGCTGCTCGAACCGCTCAGAAGCAGGAACAAGGCGATGAAAACATGAGCAGCGTCGATGAAGCCGAATTTGAGGAAAAGGATGATGAGGAAATCTACTTCGCTCCGGAGAAAAACAATGTCATTTTCTGCAGTGCCCTCGATGGCTGGGCATTTACCGTCCGACAATTTGCCGCTCTCTACGAGAGGAAACTAGGAATCAAACGGTCGATTCTTGAGAAAGTGCTATGGGGAGATTTCTATCTTGACCCTAAGACGAAACGTGTCTTGGGGCCGAAGCATTTGAAAGGACGTCCCCTCAAGCCAATGTTTGTCCAATTGGTGTTAGACAGTATCTGGGCTGCATACGAAGCTACAACTGGCGGAGGGAAAGGGAAAGGGTAGGTTGCATTAGCCGAGATTTGGAGGTTGTCTTGATACTGACGTTACGTTAGCGATCAAGCCTTGTTGGAGAAGATCACCAAGTCCTTGAACATCACCATTCCGCCTTATATTCTTCGCTCTCGTGATCCCAGAAACATCATGATGACCTTGTTCTCCATGTGGCTTCCTTTATCGACTGCTGTTTTGGTGTCTGTCATTGAATATCTTCCCAGCCCACCGGTTGCCCAAGCCACTCGACTACCAGCACTAATTGAAGGCTCCCCTGGCGCTGAATTTGTCGACAAGAAGGTCAAGGACGCAATGGTAGCGTTCAAGACAGGCACAGACGCTCCTGTGATAGCCTATGTCAGTAAGATGGTTGCGATCCCTAAAAGTGAGCTACTGGCTAGCAAAAAGCGCTCCGGTGCGACATTGTCGGCAGACGAGGCCCGCGAAATCGCACGCAAGAAGCGAGAGGAGATTGCGAAGATGCAGGCGGAGGCATTCGGAAACGTAAATGAGACGGACGACTACGCGCGGATCACGTCAGCGTTCGAAGTGACCACGCTAGACGACAGCGACGAACAAGGGGTTCCAGAGGAGAAGGAAGACCCGGAGCACCTCATTGGTTTTGCACGACTGTACTCAGGCACCCTTTCAGTTGGTGATGAGGTGTATGTGCTTGCACCCAAATTCTCTCCGGCGCATCCTCATGCACACCCTGAGCCACAGAAGGTCAAAGTCACGGATCTGTACCTCCTTATGGGAAGGAGTCTGGAGCCACTCAAGACCGTTCCCGCGGGAGTGATTTTCGGTATCGGTGGCCTTGCAGGTCATGTCCTCAAGAATGGAACTCTTTGCTCGCAGCTTGAAGGAAGCATCAACTTGGCTGGCGTCTCGCTAAACGCGCCGCCAATTGTAAGAGTTTCCCTTGAGCCGGCGAACCCTGCAGATCTGAACAAGATGGTCAACGGTCTGCGCCTCCTCGAACAAAGTGATCCTTGTGCACAATATGAGGTCCTCCCTAGTGGTGAGCATGTGATTCTGACTGCTGGTGAATTGCATCTTGAGCGCTGCATAAAAGATCTCCGCGAGCGCTTTGCCAAATGCGAGATTCAGACCGGTCAGACAATCGTACCATACCGGGAAACAATTATCAGCGCGCCGGAAATGGCGCCTCCAAAGAAACCAGAACTTGGCCGAGGATGTGTGCTGGCCCTTTCTCCTTCGAAACAGCTTACTGTCAAGTTGCGCGTTGTGCCCTTACCTGAAGCTGTAACGGAATTCATCTCCAAGAACGTTGGAACCATTAAGCGTCTCCAGTCCGAGAAACGCTTAGCGGGTGACCCCAAATCCGACGTGGAAGTAAGCAACGGGTCGTTGGAGACCACACAACCGGTCCTGTCCGGTGATGCTGCTGGAGAAGTCCGAGAGGGCAATCAGCTTTCCTTGAAGGACTTCAAACAGGAACTTTCCAGGATTTTCAACGAGGAAGTCAAGGAGGACAAAGAATTATGGGCAAATGTCGTTGACCGAATCACTGCTTTCGGTCCTCGACGAGTTGGACCGAACATCTTGGTGGATGCCACAACCGTGAATACCTGCGAGAAATTGTAAGTCAGACACCGTTTCCGACAACATCGTCAATCTAACTGGCGCAGCCTGCTCGACGAACCAAACCAGCAACCTAATCCTACACCCCAAGAAAGCAGCCGCGACGCCCTGACGGTCCGCGACTTCAACGACAAGATCGCGCACGCCTTCCAGCTCGCAACAGGCCAAGGCCCTCTCTGCCATGAACCTATCCAAGGCATCGCCGTATTCCTAGAAGAACTATCCATCAACGCCAGCGAAGAAGAACTAGACCTCGGTCGCCTGACAGGCGAAGTCATCCGACTAGTCCGCGAGACCATTACCCAAGGTTTCCTCGACTGGAGTCCCCGGATCATGCTCGCAATGTACAGTTGCGAGATCCAAGCTTCCAGTACGTTTAGTCCCACTTCGCACATCTCAAACACCCACTAACAATGCTACAATAGCTGAGGTCCTCGGCCGCGTCTACGGCGTCATCACCCGCCGCCGCGGCCGCATCCTCTCCGAAACAATGAAAGAAGGAACTCCCTTCTTCACCATCCTGGCCCTCCTCCCCGTCGCCGAATCGTTCGGCTTCGCTGAGGAAATCCGCAAACGGACATCGGGTGCTGCGCAGCCGCAGCTCATTTTCGCGGGCTTCGAGGCCCTAGACGAAGATCCGTTCTGGGTGCCGGCTACGGAGGAGGAACTGGAGGACTTGGGGGAGTTGGCTGACCGTGAGAATGTGGCGAAACGGTATATGGATGCTGTGCGAAGGAGGAAGGGGTTGGTTGTTCAGGGTAGGAAGTTGATCGATGCGGAGAAGCAGAAGACATTGAAGAAGTAGATGCGATTGTGATAGAATGTGAATTAAATTGTGCGGAATCTAGAGAATCCAGGCCTACCATTTTACATACGGAATTTGTGCCCTCGAAAGAGATTTATCCACATCCATCAATCAAGGACTAGGAATAGTAGGCGAGGGTCGTAGAAGATGAGTAGTCCTCCACGCGGAACAAACCATTAATCTTCCTCCCGTGACAAACACAGCTCAGCATTGAGATGGCCAGAACCATGGATACTTGGGAGGTGAAGAAACTGAACTAATACGATATGTCAACGGGATCGGAAACAGAAGAAAGATTTCTTCATTCTCGTTCGAGAACTTAAGAATAAGTAAAATAAAATAGATCCTTCCATACCAACGGCCTCGTAGGCGGTCATGCTGGAGGATGTTGTTGCTCACAATTGAGCTGGACACATGGGTATCTCATGTATATGCTTGTTCGTCAGCATTGCGTCGACGCATGCAGACAAGCTATATGGACGGTCAGGATGCCCGTGTGAAAAAGAAAGGCATAGTCCAATGGCCCCTCAGGGACCGAAGAATCCTGCGGATCGTGGATTTTGCTCGCACGACCAGGTTTCCGAGATCCGTCTCGCTCTGTATTGGCCAGAAACAAGCCCAGAGCGTCGGTGAGATGACCTTTTTGGAAACATCAATGGATGAAGTTCGATAATAGGCGACGCCGATTTATTTCAATCCCGAAGCGTCATCCAACCGTCGACACCGTTCAAAACGGCCGAGCAACCTTTCGCAGTTCCGCAACACCAGTGACGGGGTCTCTCATCTCTTTCCAGCTGACTGGGAACATCATATTGCCAGCCTCACTACGGGCCATGACAACGCCAAGGTCATTGCGCGCAGTGGTAAGATAATAGAAACTCTGATCACCCAGGGAAATGACGGAGCCACGCACAATATCTCCAACACGGAACATCTCATCCATCACGACGCGATCCTTCTCGGTAGCACGCACATCTTCCTTCCGGATAAGGGCCTGGAAGCGAAGCTCGTCGGAGCTACTGTGATTCTCAGGATTGGCCGCCGAAGTGAAGATGGAGACGATGTTGTCGTTGTCGGAAGCTGTTTTCGAAGGATCAGGGACTTGAGAACTGGCCGACTCGTCGAGAACGACGAGGATGGAGACTATGGCCTGGCGTTTCTGGACACGGGTGACGCGTGCTAACACAATTGAGTCGACTGCGGGGAGAGTGTTGTACCTCAATTTCGGTTTCGTAGGGGTGGAAGTGGTCTTTGCAGGCGTGGTCGAGGTAGAAGAGTCCGTTTTCCTCGGCAGGTTCCGCGAGACACTAAGGATAGATTTTACTTTGGAGCTGGGTTGAGCTTGTTGGACAACCACTGGTCCGGCAATGGATGCATAAATGTTGGCATTCTGCACATGCGTACCTGGTCCTGCAGTGTAAGAAGACACTGGGCCCAGGCGCTGGCCTGGAATAGCCAGAGAGGGTAGGGTGCTTGCCATCTCAGGCAGATGGTACTAAGAAGAGGCAATCTTCTTCCCCCAAGGTGAAAAGAGAAAGTCGGTTTGGGTTTTGGAGGAGGAAGCTGGAAGCTAATAATTTTCGCTACGATGTCTTGCGGAGACCGGCTCGGAAGGAGATTTCCCCGGCCTAGAGCAATGCCAGCCAACACCTTCACAGATGCATAAACATTTTGATGGGAAATTGATGAATTGGATTGTTTCTCACTAAATCTAGGTATACTCCGATTCAAAGTATGGCCTTTTAAATCTGCTCTAGCATCAATACAGCATTCATGTGCATAACAAACTGGGTAAAATAAGCATGACAGTCCTGAAAGAAAACTATAGACGAAGAGACAATTATGGATGAGAATTCTAGCGGGAATCCATAAACGCACCAAATGCTCGCTGACGGAGGAAAATAGGCATAAGAAAAGACACCGATTAATGCCCGCTTAGCACCCTGTGGTAAGTAAAGGTCCGATGTGTTGAGAATGGTAAGAAGAAACGTCAAGATATGAACGAGAAGGAATGAAGCGTTATAGATGGTGACAATTATGGGATAGCATCGCATTAGCCTTCGACAAGAGTCTGTTTTGGACCGTTTCCGAGTAAACCGAGACACCGCCGTGCCAGCGCAATGACCTCGGCCTCCCCATCCTCCCCATCCTCTTCGTCTGATTCGATGTTCTTGTCCGAAATCGTTTTGACCATCTGTACAATATCTTCTGATTTGGATATGTAGTCGATGAGCCGCTTATCCTCCGATTCCAGCAATTGAAGGAGAGTCCAGATGGCGATGTGCTGGAATGTAGGGTCGCCACTTGCAAGGAACCTCTTGAGATAACCGTGGATGCCACCGTTGGGGTCGGCCCAGTCACGAACGAAGATTGAGTAATCGCCAACTGGTGCTTATTAGTACTTGCGCGATTAAAAAGCCGTAGCGATGGCTGGTAACATACCTTTCGAGGAGAGGTTGCCCAAGGCAGCAGCACTGTTGCCCTGGACCTCGATACTTTCGGAGTTCGTAAGGGGAATCAAGACATCGAAGACACCAAGGTTGAGCAGATGTGGTTTCAATTCATCGCTGAGAGCCAGCACAGCGATTGCAGCGGTCATTTCAGATTGCACACTCAAAGGAACCCGAAGGACCAGATCTTTGCATTTCTGTACGGCACCGGCCTGCAGGACAAGCTCCTTGTTGCGATCAGAGCTTGCGGCGAGGTTGCGAAGGGTAGATATGGCGTGACATTGTATTTCTTCGTTGTCTGTCGAACCCAGAAGGTCTACTAACGGCTTAAGGAAGCCTGCGTCGATGATCGGCGACTCGTTGAGAGGATGAATGGAGATATTGCGAATGCATGCGACAGCAGAAAGGATGAGGGGAAGGTATGAGGACTGCAACAGGCGCAGGAGAGGCGGAAGCCCCTTTGCACGAACAATCTCCAGCTGGTATTTCTCGTCGGAAGCGAGATTTCGAAGTGCCAGGGCGGCTTGGCATTGAACTTTGGGTGTAGAGGAGTCCATGAGGTGAACAAGAGACTGAACCAACCGTGACTCCGTCTGAGCGAGCCGCTTGCGATTCGAAGCATCGACAGCGATATTACTGAGTGCGGTTGTGCAGTAGTATTGTACATCGACGTCAGGGGAGGATAGCAATTGAACAAGCACAGGGATTGCACCGGCATTGACGAGTTGCTGTCGGTTATCATCTACACGAGTAGTCAGCCAAGCTCAGAACAGTTCTATGCCACTGTCCAACTTACCAGAATGCGTCATATTCAAAAGCGCTCCAGTGGCATTGCGTTGTACACGCATGTCCTTGGATTTGGCTAGACGAATTAATGGACCCAGAGCTCCCGACCGGGCAATCTTGGCCTTGTTGTCCTCATGAGTTGCTAGATTGGTGATACAACCGACCGCGTTGCATTGGACCTCGACGTTGGGCGACATCATCTGACGTATGAGAGGAGCCAGCCCTCCCAGAGCAACAATGAGCACCTTATTCTCCGCTACAACCCATCAGCATGACTTGACAACGATATGAGATTGAGCAACAAACCATTGACGGCGAGATTTCCTAGAGCTGCGCTAGCAGCCCTTTGAACTTCAATGTCCGAGCTCTGTAGGAGGAAGAGGATAGGCTCGAGCGTGTCCCGGTCGACTTCGCGCACATCTGCGACAATCACAACAACGTCAGTCCCAACTTCTGGTTCTACAACAATGATATGACGTACCTCGCTCAGTTATCTCGGCGAATGTCAAGCTAGCACTTCGTTGAAGGTCCACATTATCAGAATAAACCAGGGTGCTCAGGGCGCGAAGCGGCTCGCCGGAGAAGAAGTCGGTTTCAGCTCGCTAGAATGCAGCGAAGTCAGCTTCCACAGCAAAACAGAGGCCCGAGTTCATTGATAGGGCAAAGAGCATGGTATGTCAAGAGTGAAGCGCAAATGCATAGACGGACAAAGCTAGACGTACGTTCTCCAAGTAGCCGAGCAAGTCTGATACAGCCTCCCGTTCATTGTCTGCTAGCGTTGTCTCATAAATTCCATCTCGCGAGCGACCTCCGATAGGACCGAGACAGGCCGTGATATGACACCAGCGGTCGACTGCCGATAGACAGGACAGACACGCATTTGCAATCGCAGTCATACCTTCGGTGATGGGAGGCCAGAAGGCCCCGCAAGCGTCAGTTTCAAAGCGAAGGTAGGCGTGAGGGACGGCAGTTGATCAAGATAAGAAGGAAGGTAGCTTTAATTTCCCCCTTGTTGTTCTCTCTATCTCCGCTCCTACAGACTGGGAGCTTTCGCGGGGACGTAAGCGATGCGAGGATGCGACTGGTCCAACAAGGAGATGCAGATGCGAATGGAACTCGATTGGTGATGACAAAAGGGACGGGAAGCTCTGCATATAGCACCTGGAGCTAGCTGCTGAGGTAGGAGCGGGAGGGCAGGGAACGTCGTCGCGTGATAGGACGGGAAGACGAGGTGAGATAAACCCTCTTGGTCTTCAGATGATGAGGTAATTATCCTGGTCAAGTTCTTTTGATCCTTCCAAGGCCTGTGTCCGACCTTTGGAATGCTGAATTGGAGACAAGAGGGAGGGGAAGAAGGGTAGGAGATGGCAGACGGCAGGTTGGTTTAGGTTTAGCAAGTCTGCTGCTCCGTCTAGTTTAGCTGGGTTACCTTAGCCTCGTCAGCGGCGGCTGTCACAGGAGAGGGAAGCTCCAAGTCTAACAATCCAATGCTTCAACTAGGTTTCACTGATTCACGCAGTAGATAGAGTCTCGACTGGATAGGTAGATATGTTGAGCACTGTTTATGCGACTACATTTAATTTTCTCTACACAAAAGGCTTCTTGCTACAATTCAACCTCAAGAAACCGAAAATGCAGAGCGCTGATTCGTCATCGTCAACTCCTCACCTTTGTTTATCTCCCGTCTCGCACCCGCCCCAGCCATGCTATTTATCTCCGCCATGAACCACATGAATCCCTCCTACTCCCTGGACAGGGCCACTACAACTTCGCAAGCTCGCTTCGAGGGCTACATATCCGCGGAGCCCAAACACCTCTGCATAGTCTTTTCAATGAGACAATAACGCAGCAGGATAGAGCCCACACGTGGGAGTAGACTGTTATCACACTACCAGGGCGCAAGCATTCGATCCATACCGGGAACTAAAGAAGGCATGATCCTACCAGCAGGCCCGGACGCTTGGTCCCCATCTACATTTACCTTTCTTCCCTTGGATTTGCCATTTTCTTCTGTTGACAAGCGACTCTTGTTGAGTCGACTGGAACCTTGTTTCCGCTCCTGGTGAAGTAAAACCCATCGAAACGAATACTGGATGACTAGTCCTACCTCGTTTCTTCTATCGATTTCTAACCATCCTGAGAGACCAAAAATGGCGACTAACAAATGACGCGGTTGATCACCAGACAAGTGACGGATGATCAACATGACCAGGGTGTTTCCGAGTCAGTGGATGGTGGGGGAATACCATTTTGGGAAACGACCAGAATCAACAAAGGCGCACGCACAGAAATTGATGATGAAGTTGATGTTCAGATTAACTCACACTTAATCTAGCTACAGGTCGCCATTCCTGCAAGTCAAAGCAAACCAATCACAATATCACCATATAGCTGCGCCGTGATCTTGATATCGACTTCAGCAACCAGATCCAGATGAATGGTAATCTTCAGGTTGGAATCTTGGTTCTTCTTATTCTTCCCGCTTGGATCCTCTTTGGCGAACTTTGTGAAGCCGTCATTCTCCGAGAGTTGTTGGGACTTTGGGTCGTCGCTAAACATTTCAATATGACACATGAATCAGCACAGTATCTTTCGAAGGTGAACATATTGTGTTAGGGAATGAAATGCAACATATTACTTACCCCGCTGCCATGTTGGGACTCAGAAGCACTTCTTGTGAAGGATTGGACTCAGCTTTCTGGTTCGTCAAAATTGAAGTATCGCTCATTTGAAGGACGAAAAAAGGATACTCGATGAAATATTATCTGCGAAGTGCAGCTCTTTATCGGAGCTTCGGCTCTTGAAAGAGTGATTCGCCCACACTACGCCACTGGCTGAGATCATGGAGTCAATTAGCCTCAGAGCTTTTACCTTAAAAGGTTGAAAAGCCTGACGAATATATCATGATGAGGGCAGTGTGTGATCCTGACTGGTTGTCATGAAACGTTAAGGGTTGTCTATTGAGGTGTAGTTGCCGGAAACGGAAATCCCACCATGTCATTCAGGCAAAGTTGTCAACGAACCCCGATATTATTTAATATCTCGCAGGTCGAACGACGCGACTTATGCCTGGTTCCAGCTCTGACGCCAGCATCAAGAAATTTCTCCATTCTATCAAGATGGTTCTCGGAGTCGTCAACATTATCATGATGTCAACCATGATCCCAACCATGATACCGGGCCTAGTGGGGCTTACGGAGGATGATAAGCACCATCGAAGAGATGACCACAACCTGAAACGCGAGGATGAGAAGCGCCGGCAGGCAGTTGATCGGACACAGCCGTCCAATCTGCAAGTCATAACAAAGTTCCAGGATGGCTCGGTAAAGGAACGACTCCAGCTTGAGGGTGCCAGAGTCTATGCGGATACAAATAGGAAAGTATGTCTTTTCAACTAAAATTGCCTGATAGGTTTTACCTGACAACATGCAGTTGTATATCACAAAACATCCGAGCCCTGAGATGGTTCTATTTAAGGGTGGCTTCTACCCACACCCTGCGTTTGGACGAGGGAATACATCAGGGTTCGTCTGCATTGGAGCTGAATGCCCACCCACTCTGCGGTGGGTGTTCTGCGATACAGGGACCTCTGAGATGCGGTATGGGAGTCGGGAAGATAGCGAGGGTCAGATATGCGGGCCTTGGGATGCTACGCACGACGAGCAGGAATACGTTACCCTCCAAGACAATCAGTGGCTTGCTGTGCAGTTGCCCAATAGTGACGAACACCAACCATGGCAGCTCTATTGCAATGTCAAGGATAGCAGTGCAACATTACCAGCTGGAGCAAGATCTATGGAAGTCCATCTGAAACGACTACCAGTGGCATAGCATATTTAAAACGCATCAAGAGAGATATTTGGTCGCAACGACCCAGATATATGCTTGCTCGATTTGTATCATTGTATGTAAGCACAGAGTAAGGACTGTTTTTAGAATCCGGCATACGTATGCAGCTCATATGCAAACCATGGTACATGGAGAGGCTTAGAGAGGCACTGTGGTCCATTTTTGACACATCAATGCTGCAGCTGAGATACTCTCATGCGCAGATGACGTCATCCAGGCCCTCAGCCTCTCTCTCCGCATCGTGCCCCATTCGGTGAGTCGAGAGAGAGATACGGAGTTGAATGAACCCATCCTTCATTTATCTATTCGTGATGAAAAATCATGTCACAAGATACCACTATGAGAAAGGCGTCGGAGCCAATGGTCAATATCTGCTCTCGCAGCATCGTTTGAAGTGATCTGCTGTTCTGGAGCCGACTCAGCCAATGTGTGCCTTCAGCCGTTTGAACAAGCCTTTTTGTCATATACTTGACAGTGGTAGTAATACCTATTAAGAGTCTTGTGTAAGCTTAAGGGAAATTGCTTTCTGTTCAGCCTGATCCTAGAATATACTGTTCGCTGACTAGGTTCCGCGCCGGCTTGATAACTCTGCAGATGTAAGGGAGGACTTTGAAGAACCTTGAATCCAATGTCCCTGGAAACCAGTCTAAGGCAACATCGACGGAAGGTAGACGCTACTGAGTTAGACGGAGACCTTCTCTCGGGCTTCTCAGCGATATGACCGCCAAGACATTGAGTCTATGCGCAGCTTGCAGTGCGCACCGTGTTCCTCGTGTCTTGACTCAGGATGTCAAATGCAAGACCAGTGATTTGTCACATTGCCCACGTGATAGAGTTTGTCTAGAGACGTTCTGTATCACATGAGACATGCAACCAGAGCCAATAATAATAGAAGCAAGAGGCCAACCACCTGCGAGGCAAATCCTGAAGCCTGCACTCTGCAGCATGTTTTGGGTTGCCCCGCAGCCTAGGTCCTAGCCACCGCACTAAAACCCCAGAGGGATCTTTGCGCATGGCATGACCAGGGGAGGAGAGGAGGACCAAAACCACAACGACAGCAATTGCCTATCTGTCCGTACGGAGATCATTGACATTATTGAGAATAGTGGCAGTAAAGGCTGTTGTCCATTGTTTGCCTGTAATGGCCGCGTTGTCGGAGGATCCTATGCGAAAAGAATGTTGACCAGAAGACGAAGTGGAATTCCCCCATAAGGCCCAGCGGCCCCATTCAAATAGAGTACGTATCCCTACCAGTCTTAAAATGGGATGTACTGTAAGACCAGGAGCTGAAATGAAATCAATCACAGAGCAAATTCTCTCCGATGAGTTGACAAAGGTCACACCGAGTCGTCTTTGGTAATTATTGCCATTCTGCTCATGCATTAGACTACTAGACCGTTCCTTTGTCCCTCAAGTAAAGAGTCTAATCACATAGACTATTCGCTGTAGTCCACCAACTTACCACTCCTACACCTACTCCTTAGTCTACTGACATTCTTGCCCCACTGGAGATCTTACCATCGGACGGTCCTTGAAAGGCTCGCATGGTTGGCCACATCTTCTTCGGCGCACCAAGCTCGAATTCTCTTTATTCTCTCTCATCATCCCTCCCTTTGATGATTTATTTCTATCACCGAATGCCTTACTCGATATCGTCGCTCCGGTTCTCTCATGTTCAAATAGTTACCGAGCTACAATGCGCGTAGTATAACCGCCATCTCCTCTCTTCCCGACCGAACCATTATATATACCCAGGATTCAGTGCGCAAATCTTGGGGCACACTGTCGGCCTTGACGTGAGACCATAACATCATAATACTTGTTTGACATCTGATCACATATTGTCTACGATTTCATCGACTGGTTGACAAGTTTTCCCCCGAGCACGAATTTTTTTGTCTGGCACAGCTGTGCTTTATTCCATCTGCCTGCCGCCCTACATGGCTACATCAACCGTCTCCGCCTCCACCGCCAACTTCCAAGCCGATTCTCGCTCTGGGCCCCGCCGACGACTAAGCCAACTACGAGCCTACACTCAGAATCATTTTTCACCTCATACCACTTCCTCTTCTACAAATCCCCAGCGCTCTTCCCGTCGTCATACCCTCAGCAGTCGTGTTTCTTGGTTTTCCCCTTCCTCTGCCCCGTCGACTAGCCCGGAGTCTTCGTCTCTCCCTTCAGTGGGGACCTCCCATCCAGCTCCATGCCCAAACAGCGATCAATCTGCTCTCGCTCGTTATAGCTCCGTCTTCTTTCCTAGCTACCGCGCTATTGACGTAAATTTGCAAACCCGTGACCTCTCAACAGACTCGTCACGATCGACCCCTTCGAACGACTCCGGCGGTGAAAACTCACTCGAGGCGATGGCGCGTTCGGGAGATACATCAGGGGCCTCGAATACACGAGATGACCTGCAAGCATCCAGCTCATCTGCGTTAGCAAATCCCACAACAAACACTTCCGAATCTGCAAATTCGACGGCGAGTCAAAATGTTCCGTCTCCTGGCCCCAAGGAAAAGGCTACCATCCGCTTCTTTCCCCATCAAGAAACCAGCCACAGCTCCAGGCCGTCCTTGCACTTCATTCCTATTTCGCGGACTCTCCCGTCGGAAAGTTGTGTAATCCGTGTCGGCCGATACTCCGAGCGCGATGGTATGCCTGTGGCTAACCCTACCGAACCTTCGGATGCCCCTGTCGGATTCAAGTCAAAAGTTGTCAGTCGGAAGCATTGCGAGTTCCTCTATATAAATGGACAGTGGCATATCAAGGATGTGGGGAGCTCCTCTGGAACCTTCTTGAATCACATGAGGTTGAGCCAGCCAAACATGGTGTCGAGGCTCTATACTATCAAGGATGGTGACATTGTACAACTCGGTATCGATTTCAGAGGCGGCGAGGAGATGATCTTTCGATGCGTGCGGATTCGCATCGAGTGCAACCGTTCCTGGCAGCAGCAGCCCAATGAGTTCAAGTACGAGAGATCCCCTTGACCGGCAGAAATATCTTCCGGATGGTGAAGCTGACAGATTCTTTAGCAAAAACACTGCAAGCCTTATCAAAAACCTTGGCAAAGGTGAAACTGCGGATTATTCAGGTTGTCGCGAGTGCTCAATCTGCCTCGGCTCGGTCCTGGTTAGTATTAATTATAAAACGATCTTCGCGAAAGATAGACAACTGACTTGGCTTGACTTGCAGAGACCTTATCAGTGCTTGTTCATGGCAGCTTGTGCCCATGTATGGCATTACAAGTGTATCAGCCGTCTTATACATACTCCTGAGTACCCTATGTTCCAATGTCCCAATTGTCGTGCATACACAGACTTGAGCGCCGAGGTGGACGTGGACGATTCCAACGACTCGAACGATGTGGATACAAGCAAGCAGAATGATGATATCCAGGAGCCTCCGCAGACGTCATCAGGAAGCCAAGAATCCTTAGCGGGATCGGGCCCGGCAGCAGCTCCTACGCAAGAGCAAGAGCGCACTGAGAGGAACCCTCAAAATAGTGATGCACCCGTTGAGGAGGGACTAGCCGATAACATTGAGAACATGCGGCTTCAGGACGATTCTCCATCAGAAGCAGAAGCAGAAGCAGAGGCCGAGCGAACTCCGGACCTGGCATCCGGATCTCCTGAACCGGCTGAGAGCAACATTACTTCTGCTCCCACAACAGGTTCCGACGCCTCTTTTCTTCCATCCCACCCTGTTGCGATCAGGCAGGCGCGCTCTGACACACCGTTCCGCTCCGAGTCGTCCGATGACAACCCGCTAACGCCGCGAAACGATTCGGGGCCTTTGGCCTTTGATGGTAGAGCTGGCATGCCATAAATGCCTGATTGCCGCCGGGGTCCGTGTCGAACAGATCAGCTTGGACACCGTCCAAATTTGCACCTCTACATACGAAGTGCTATCTCTTATTCTATTCAAATGATTCTGCTTTCCTGCAGGAGTTTTGTTGTGTTGCCGGTTATTTTATAAGCTGCTGTCTCGCCATTGCACCGCTGCTCTTATTCCACTTTTCGATCTCATCAGCCGCCTAAATATACCCCATCGTGCACCCCCTCTGCTTGCTGTTTTTGTATTTGACCACATCATCTGACTTCGGTCTTTGGTAGAGATGATTGGGTCTATCCCGCGCATTGCATTTTTATCATAACATTCAGCGTTATATTGGACGATCATGCCCAAGTTTGGCGTTTTTCATCGCAGGTTGGTTCACTCGACTTCATTCATTCACCTACTCTGGCTTAGCGTTGAGCATGCATTGTATGCAGGTTCATAGTAGAATTAGTAGTAGTTTGCCTCGACTGCACTGACTTCCTCTTGGTCATTAACTGCGCAACCAGTAAGCCTTTCTCTTGATATATCAGCAAGACGCATGCCCACCATTAGAGTTCATCTTTGCTTCAGATGAACCAACGCCATTGCAGTACTGAGTACCCCGCCCGAGCCAGCTGGCTGTTAGATGAGCGCCCCTGTCTGTGCTGATCAATGGCTGCCCCCTCCCCCATCTCAAATATTCGAAACACATTTTTGCCATGACTACGGAGTAGGTGGAGTCTCCAACCATCTATAAAGTCCGTTCTCGTCATCTCGCAAATTACGATTCAATTGAGCCGCAGCATCAAACTAGTAAGCTCTGGGCTTGCCAGATTTAGACTCGTGTATCCGTAGTTCTGAAGTCTGTTCGAACTTCGTTGACCGCTAGATTGTCTGAAACGGCCGCCCGTCCTTCCCGCCAATTATGAGTACTTTTTTGTTTTGATAAACAATCCTCGCAGTTATCAACGAATTTATTTCCCTGGAGAGATCAATACAAAGATGAGAATCAGCACGAGCGACCCTCCCTCTCCGACGCTGGGGCGTCAGAACGACAGTACGTTCAGCTTTCGACGCGGGAGCGCGCATCATCGTCGAACGGGGACACATCCGCATCTGTTATCGAGTCGGAGGAAGCCGAGGAGGTATGTATTCATTGTTCTTTCTATTTGTGAGTGGTTGATGTTAAGTTGTTTAGATGGCCATTGGTTTTCCGGTTCATCAAGGGTGCTATCCACGGTGCGATTCTGGTGCCAGTGTGCCTGCATGCGCTGTTTACGGCATTTGTGGTCTACCTTGATGAGTATGTTTTTGATACAGTTGGTCTGCCAAATAGCATTGTATGTTATTCTTGTCTCCTGAGTCGCGTTATGTGAGTGTTTTGCTGATGACAGCTCTAGATTCCGTCTCTGTCTATCGTCGTGGGTTTGATGCTCGTGTTCCGCAATCAGACATCCTACAATAGATTCTGGGACGGCCGCAACGGCATGAACACAATCATCACCTGTGTACGCAATCTCGTCCGTACGATTGTCACAAACGGGTACAGTGAGCGCGGCCCTCCCACCGCCGCTGAGCAGCAGGACATCGAGCGGACTATCCGCGTGCTCATGGCGATTCCCTATGCTGTCAAGAACCACCTTCGTGATGAATGGGGCGCGGCATGGGCTTTGGGGAGTGATGTCAATGAGAATGGTACCGCGGTGTATGACCCCGACTACGCGAGCCTCCTTCCCGTGGGCCTGGAGGGTCATGAGGATGACGGGCTGGGGCTGCCTTTCCAATTGACCTTCTTTGTGGATGGGTTTATCAAAAGGGGCGTGGAACGGGGGTGGTTCAATGCTCCCGGAGCGAGTCAGATGCAAGCCCAGCTGAACACGTTGACAGATGCGTATGGGAGGATGGAAACGATCAAATTGACTCCCATCCCTGTCGCTCATTTGTGAGTATTCTTTTCACCTTGTTGAAATCGCTTGCATGATGCTGATCGCACGAGCAGAATCCATCAAAAGCAAGTCCTCGCGCTGTTTGGATGTGTGCTCCCCTTCGCCATGGTCGATGACATGGGATGGTGGGCCATCCCGATAGTCAGTCTTGTGATTTTCACCTTGTACGGCATTGAGGGCATTGGCTCTCAACTCGAAGATCCCTTTGGATATGACCGCAACGACATCAAGATGGATGCCATCGTCGGAGATGAGAAGGTTCAAATCGGGGCTGTGCTTTCAGAGTGGCGGAAGCTTATGGGTTCCATTCAGTCAACTCACCCAACCACGGATGCGAATGGCGTTACCGAGGAAAGGAAATCTAGCTTTGCGCAGCCTGATATGTTCTTGAGGGCTGCCCCGAGAGTATCGAGGTGATGATTAGGCTCCCCATCCACATACCCTGTGATACCCTTGCTGTTCATATTTTGCTGTATGCACTTCGTATGTTCATAATGTTATCTTATGATGCGCAACGCGCCAAGGTTCCAGATATAATGGGGCCTCCTCTCTGAGTAGATACAGTTGAAAATTAGTGATATCTGTATCCGTCATCCATCAGATATCTGGGTCGTCTGCAGTTGTTCTGGATCGTGTGATTAAAAGAAGATATTGAAATGTTCCACCATCGGGCTTGTGTAGCTCAATGAGTGAATTGGGTGACACAACCACTTGATATGCAGCTGGAAGAGTTTTATCTAGCGTAGGTGAGAGTATGACCAGTTCCACCAACGAGGGAAGGTGGCTCAGACTCAGACTGGATGGACAATTCTCCTAAGGATGACCTCCGCCCGTTGTTCTTCACACGCAGGTGTGAGACTCTGATTCGCGCAAGTACCTCGGTAGGCGCAAGATCCTCCCAACGCCAACACGCAATTATATATGCATGAATTAACCAGACTCATGTTTCCAAGACACCATAAACTCTGAAGATACACAATCCGAACACAATGACAACGAACGACCAACCTGTTATCATAGTAGGCGCCGGCCTAGCAGGCCTGGTAGCAGCCTACGAGCTCTCAAACCGCAACATCCGATCCATCATCCTCGACCAGGAAAACGAAGCCAATCTAGGCGGACAAGCATTCTGGTCCCTCGGAGGAATCTTCTGCGTAAACTCAAGCAACCAGCGCCGACTCGGCATCCGCGACAGTCGAGAACTAGCCATGGAGGATTGGTTCAGCAGCGCAGGATTCGACCGCGAAACGGACCACTGGCCGAGAAAATGGGCAGAAGCGTTCGTTGGCTTTGCGACGGATCAGATGGAGTCGTACCTTGGTGCATTGGGCGTGCGGTTCGTCAGTGTGGGCTGGGCTGAACGCGGGAGTGGGCAGGCTGGCGGCCATGGCAACTCCGTTCCGCGATTTCATATCACATGGGGAACGGGGCCGGCGATCGTCGAGGCATTTGCTGCTCCGGTGAAAGACGCGGCGAAGAAAGGGTTGGTTGAGTTTCGGTTCCGGCATCAGGTTGATGAAATCGTCGTTGATGCCGAGACGGGAGCTGCGGTGGGTGTTCGTGGGCAGGTGCTGGAGCCGACAGACGTGGAGCGAGGTGTTGCTTCTTCGCGGAAGAGTGTTGATACCTTTGAGCTTCGGGGCGCTGCGGTGCTGGTCTCCTCGGGTGGCATTGGCGGGAACCTGGATTTGGTGAAGAAATACTGGCCGCTGGATCGGCTGGGTCCTAAGGTGCCGCAGTCTTTCGTGCTGGGGGTTCCTGCGCATGTTGACGGGCGCATGCTCGAGATCTCTCAGAATGCTGGAGCCAGTGTGATCAATAGTGACCGGATGTGGCATTACACTGAGGGATTAACTAACTGGAACCCGATCTGGCCAAAGCATGGGATTCGAGTCATTCCTGGACCATCGTCGCTCTGGCTCGATGCTACAGGAAAGCGGCTGCCCCCGTTTTTGTATCCCGGCTGCGATACACTTGCTACGCTACGGCATATATGCTCGACGGGGTATGATTATACCTGGTTTGTCTTGAACAAAAGCATCATCGCCCGTGAATTCGCCCTCTCAGGGTCAGAACAGAACCCGGATATCACCGGCAAAAGTATCCTCCTTCTACTCCAGCGAATATTCGGTTCCAACGGCACGGGCCCCGTGCAAGCCTTCATGAAGAATGGAGAGGATTTCATCGTGGAGACGTCTTTGGATGAACTACTTGAGAGAATGGACAACCTCGGACAAAAACATGGAGGTCCTCCTCTGGATACGGACCAAGTCAAACGGGAAATTGAGCTCCGTGACGCACAGGTAGAGAACAATTACACCAAAGACGCGCAATTGATGCTAATCCGGAATGCGCGCAACTTCTGGCCTGATAAATTCACCAGAGTCGTCAAACCTCACAAGCTTCTGGACCAGAGCTATGGACCCTTGATTGCTGTCCGAATGAACCTCCTCACTAGAAAGACTCTAGGTGGACTAGAGACAGACCTGAGTGCCAATGTCATTCGTCCGGATGGAACTCGCTTCACGAACCTATACGCCGCTGGCGAAGTTGCAGGCTTTGGAGGAGGAGGCGTGCATGGCTACAATTCCCTTGAAGGCACATTTCTGGGGGGTTGCATTTTCTCAGGAAGAGCTGCAGGCATTGCAATGGCTGAAAATCTGGCAAAGGCTTCTGCGAAACAGTCCTTATGAGCTGTGTCGAGAAAGTCACTGTCGGCGAGATAGCTCGCTGACAGGCGTCAGTTGTAAGTACATGGAATAAATCTCGGTTGTTTGTCGATTCATAACGGAGGCTCCAGTGCAAGGACACCGTCCAGAATGGAATCTGGAGTCGCATGAGCAAGGACTTTAGTCACGGCCTGTATGTCGCTCCCGTATTGCAAACTTCTATCATCTTCGGGTTCTGCTAGGACGATTCGATGGCGGAAGGCTTTCCTTGCCGCCAAAGCCACAATCGAGGGTGTCAAATAGTCAACCCCGTGTAATGATGCGAGGAGTCTGCGAGGAATGATTAATTGCACTCTTTCAGGGAAACGGATTAGCTGGACGTACTTTGAAAGTTTCGTAAACTGCATGTTTGATCGTGCAGTGATTCCCCCAGCGACAGCGCGGCTTAGCCGCAGGAATACAACGATATCTTGCTGATACCGTATTATGTCTGCCCCCACTGACACAGAGTTGCTTAGCTGCTGTATTTGGTCCAGCAACTTTATCGCAATTCATTAGCAGGAGACGGATCCAGAAATCGAAGGAAAGCATACTTCTTGGTCCACTGCTAGATTCTGGTTCTTTAGCTGAGCATCCGATTTACGGACCACAGACGAGGCCGACAATTGTCCATCTGAGAACGAGTCGGTATTTTCTTCTAGGTGAACATAGCCGTCCATAGGGTCATGAAAGTGAGAGAGGATGAGGTGGTCGTTCTGGTTGGACGTCAGTAGATAACAGACATGTATTTCACGAACGGATGCACGCACGAGGTGATGATTCAAGCGAGGTTTAAGCTGGTCCGACCTGCGCACTACAAGAGGGACGAAGAGGAAGTCAGGCGGCGCCTCTATTGGGCCATGATGTGTGTTCAACCGTTTGGAGCGCATCAACTGTCATCGTTCAGCAAAGTATCGTCGTGATGATCAAGGAATCCTACCTCCAGAGCACGAATTTGTATACCCTCGTCAACATAATTGAAGTTCTTGGCAATAAGGACGTCGGCGACTTTCTTGTTCCCAAAGACACTGCGGAAACCAGGCGACCTCGTACGGTCTCTTGACTCCGTGGTATTGTGATGGGTTGACAACTGGAACGGTTAGTCCTGGTGGTGTGGTCAAAGTTGTGGCGTGGCTATCGCCATACAGATTCAGCACCCTTACGCGGGCGTGAGTAGGGCGCATTCGCCTTGGATACATCCGACACTAGAACTTCAGAGTAAAAGTCCTCGAAGGAGGTAGCCGACGAGCATTCGAGAATTTTACACCTGCGGCCGAAGATGTTCGAGCATATCTATGAAGCGTGTTAGTGGCGTTGAGCAAGGAGCGAACACTCAGTGTACAAAATTACCAGGGCCAGTTCTTTCGCAACGTCATGGATGCAGTCGTCTGTTGTCTCAATGAGACAATGTTCATGGACAGCAAGAGATAGTAAAAGTGCAACTTCGAGGTCTGAAAGATCCGAGACGAGACTCGTTATGTCACCCTTATCATCCATGATGCTTAACTCCTGGAGCCATGATGTTGATGCTACTCAAGGCGAAATGGATACTGTTTGGTGAAGATAACAACGTGTAATGGCAGGTAATGATGCCTAAGGTATAGTTCGCCCGGTCGGGATTAGCGCGGGAAAGGACCCCATGTCGACCTTCGGATAGGAAGGCAACAGACCGCAGTCAATCAATCCAAGCCCATTGCTGCTTTGGATTGATACGCGTCTCTGCACTGTGCTTCTTCCATCAATGAATATAACTAAGCATCGTCAATGGCGCCGTCAAATCCTATTGCGAATTGGGAGCGACTAGGAGACAGCTTTTACAGGAAAGTCACCGTGTATGACGCTATTTTTGACGAGGACGAAGACTTGGACAACTACATTGTCGCCGGCGCGCCATATGGGGGAGCTATTGGTATGTTACAAGGGTGGTTTCGATATGTCTCACGACTAACGAGATAAATAGCCCTTCATCGGGACGAAAGCAAGCCGTACAGGTTTCGCGATGCTCATACAGCTAGATCAAGCATTGACATCTATTCGTCCTCTGGAAAGCACATAAATCGCATCAATGTAAGCTCCCTGCCGTGTTCAGGCAATGCTAAAAGGCTGTGATGTCGATGTAATCATGCTAATCTTGTAGTGGGAACATGGGACGATCCGAGGGCTCGGCTGGTCCGAAAAGGAAGAGCTGCTAGTAATCACAGAAGATGGGACAGTCCGCAGATATTTCGGCTTGTATGGTGACTTTACGTCTTTTTCTCTAGGAAACGTGAGTCAGTATAAACATATAACAGAGCCAGGAATGCTAACCTTGGCTGTCAGGGAGCTGAAGAATATGGCGTAAGAGCATGCAAGTTCTGGAATACCGGCTTTGTCGCCCTGCTCTCAAATAACCAACTGATTGCCGTTTCAAACTATGATGAGCCGCGACCCAAGCTGCTAGCGCCTTGTCCAGAAGGAGAAGTTTCTTCCTGGTCTTTGATTCCGCCACCATATACTCTTTCTCGTTCAGTGGAGGTGCTACTGGCAGTCGACAAGACTATATTTTTGATTGATTCCACAGAGGCAGAAGACAAAGTACTTCAAAATGGACCTTTCAAGCATGCAAGCGTGTCACCTACTGGTCGATTCGTGGCCCTTTACACCGCCGAGGGTAAGGTCTGGGTAGTGAGCAGTGATTTCCAGACTAAGCACAGCGAGTATGACCCGCAATCTCGAGTGACTCCTCGTACCGTCGACTGGTGTGGTGATGATGCTGTTGTCATTGCATGGGAGGACGAGATACATCTCATTGGCCCCAATGGCGCTGCTGCTAAGTAAGTCATCTTCTTTGGATTCACTGTCTGCGCAAACTTACCATGAGGAGGTATTACTACGACGCCACTGTGCATGTGATACCAGAATGTGATGGAGTTCGATTGATTGCGAATGATAGCTGCGAATTCTTACACAAAGTTGCAGGTAAGGGGAGCACGATATGCGGCATGGCGACGGCTAACAACTAGGCTCGGCACAGATGTCACTGAAGCCATCTTCAGGCTTGGTTCCACAAGCCCAGCTTCGGTTCTTCTGGATTCGGTAGATCTCTTGGAGAAGAAGTCGCCCAAGGCTGATGAAAACATACAACGCATTCGCTCCAGTTTACCAGAAGCGGTAGATACCTGTGTCAAGGCCGCGGGTCATGAATTTGATGTCTACTGGCAGAAAAGGCTGCTGAAAGCTGCTTCCTATGGGAAGTCTGTCTTGGATCTGTACAACAGCGACGAGTTCGTGGAAATGACGGAGAAGCTTCGAGTGCTGAAAGCAGTGAGGGACTACCAAACAGGGCTGCCTATTTCTTATGAGCAGTATCTGCGACTCACACCAGAGAAACTCATCGAACGTCTGGTTAACCGACATGAATATCTACTTTCCATCCGAATATCAGAATACCTCCAAATTCCAGCGGACAAGATCTACGTCCACTGGGCCAGCCAGAAGGTCAAGGTCTCCACAGTCGACGACGAAGCCGTATGCAAACTCATTGTGCAGAAATTGGAAGGCAAGCCCGGAATATCCTTCGAGCAGATTGCTCAAGCTGCGTACGACGAAGGACGCGCTCACCTGGCTACGCAGCTTCTGAACCACGAACCCCGGGGCGGTAAGCAAGTTCCGCTGCTGCTGAAAATGGAAGAAGACGAAGTCGCCCTGGACAAGGCGATCGAGAGTGGAGATGATGATCTTGTCTTCTATGTACTTTTGCATTTGAAGAGCAAACTCCCCCTCGCCAGTTTCTTTAGGATGATCAACACCCGGCCCATTGCCTCGGCATTGGTTGAAGCGAGTGCTCGAGGGGAAGATACAGAGTTGCTGAAAGATCTATTCTACCAGGATGACCGCCCTATCGATGGTTCAAATGTCCTCCTGTCCGAGGCACTGAATGCGACAGACTTGCCACATAAAACTGAGAAACTCCAGCTCGCATCTAAGCTGTTATCGGATTCTAAGGATGCAACTGTGGTTCTACAGCAGAAATTGCTCTCTGAAGCGTCACAATTACTCAAGGTCCAAGAGGCTTTGGACAAAGACATTGCAGATCGCTCAGAGTTTGTCGGCCTCAGCCTAAATGATACTATCTACAGACTGATCAAATCCGGCTACGGAAAACGAGCGCATAAGATTCAGAGCGACTTCAGGATGCCGGACAAGACATATTGGTGGTTGCGACTAAGAGCACTGGTCGCTAAGAGAGACTGGGGTGAATTGGAAGAGATTGGCAAAAACAAGAAATCCCCGATTGGGTGGGAGGTGAGTAAAACACTAGCCACACCCTGATATTTCATTAAACACATACTCACATACAACGTGATAGCCTTTCTATAATGAAGTTCTAGGTGCTGGCAACACCAAGCTTGCTTCGATATTTATTCCGAAATGCACCAATCTGCCCGTCGCGGAGAGGATTGAAATGTGGGTGAAATGTGGAATGATCGTAAAGGCCGCAGAGGAAGCCCACAGAGCAAAAGACGTCAATACTCTTGAGCTTCTTCGGGCGAAAGCTTCGGGACCAGCCGTTGCTGAGATTGAGCGGATGATCAACCAGCTCAGACCAAGGAAATAGCTTTGTCTTATCCCATCGATTCTCTCAAGTAATGTCATCATCGACGTCGATGTCGGCATGATGGTCTGCCACAGGGTTCTGCGTGACCTTCGCTGGCTTTGATGTCCGCTTTTTTGTTTCCGACGCACCAGACATATCAACCATAGCATCATCGAGATGGGTATCGTCACCGCGCTCTTCAAGAGCTTCGAACATGGACCCAGATACATCGCGATTTAAAGCTTCCCAATCAGACTGAACGTCACCTGTCAGCGTTTGCATTCTCACAGACATAGACAAGAACCTTCATACCCTGCGTGCCTTGACATTTTTGGCCTGGGAGACACTCTTGGCTACCTTCTTCTCCAGCCGAGAGTAGACAATTTCAGCTCTTTCCATGCCCTTTTGTTGTCTCAGGCGCTGGGCTCTTGTTTTGGCTTTCGCCTTTGTTTTTTTCGACACCCCAGCATTGGCGCGTTCATTCAGAACCGATTCTCGCTGTATGACAGTATTTTCGGCCCGTGGCAGTGAAGTCAACGACTTGTCAACGTCAAGACTCGGGGAAGCCGCCCTCCGAGCGGCGCGAGAATGTATCGACTTGGCTATAATTCACAGTGATGTTAGCATCAAGGCATACTTTCCCTCGTAGTCTCTTCGCAGAAAACTTACGTCTCGCTTTGGCCATTCTGTGTTATGATACTCGAGATGAGAAATGAAAAAATAGTCAAGAGAAAGTTGTTGATGTGGGTGGAGAAGCCGCTTATCGATAGCAGAAAAGTTCCGGTGACCGACAGAGACCACAACCGCAGCCCGCGGCTTCTTTTACACTGGTTGACGCGAGCTGGCGTAAGACGATCCTTGTTCCATACAGCTGCACACATCTTCTTCATCTTCCCTTCTCATTTGATGCTCCAAAAGCCTCTATGCTCTCCTTATTCTTTTCTTCTAGTTAGCCATGAATGCTCGAAGAGGGGGTTTTGACATCCTCACTCAGAGTCCTTTCCATAACGCTCAAAATAGCCACCATGAGACGTTTCTGCAGCGGTTGCAGAGTAATAATAAGACTCTGACCTACGGGGTTGCGGCTGGCCTTTTGGCTTATTTCGTCTTAAATTATTTTGCAGTTGCACCGATTTCGATACCACGAGCTCTGTGGAACATCATAGTCTATTTGACACCCTCTCGAATAGTTGTTGCTCTGGATTCGAAGACATCGAAACTAGATTCAACTGACGCGGGCCTCCTTTCCATGAACTTTCAAGCGAAGAGCGAAGCAATGCAACGTATCCTCGGGCTCAATAACTCCTCCCTCTCCGCCTTCATTCCTAGTTCTACGACATTTTCAGGATTCAGTACGGCGTTACTCGGGCCCAAGGACAATCTGCCTCCGGGGCTCGGAAACTGGGACAATTCATGCTACCAGAATAGCATCATTCAGGGTCTAGCATCTCTGCGCTCGCTTGCGGAGTTTCTTGAGCGCAACATCCAGACATTGGGGGATAAAGGATCCTTTTCTACTCATCAGGCTCTTAAAGGCATTATCGAGCGGCTAAACAATGCTGATAATCACGGTCAGCGGCTCTGGACTCCGGCGGATCTCAAATCGATGAGCAGTTGGCAGCAGCAGGATGCGCAGGAATATTTTTCGAAAGTTGTGGGTCAGATCGATCACGAGGTGCAGCAGGCTACAAAACGCCGGACGAGGAATTTGGGCTTGAAAATGGCAGGGCCGGTCGAGAACATAGTCGGAGCAGGATCTTCACATACGGATGCGGACGACGGAGAGTTTTCATCTGAACGGGCAGCTGAACGGTACCCGCCGCGCAACCCTCTGGAGGGCCTTCTTGCGCAAAGAGTAGGTTGCATGAAATGCGGCTGGACCGAAGGTCTTTCGCTCATTCCGTTCAACTGCCTTACGGTGCCACTTGGAGGGCAACAAGAATACGATGTACGGCAATGCCTCGATCAGTACATGCACCTCGAGCCCATCGAAGGCGTGGAATGTGCAAAGTGCACCCTTTTACGCGCCAAGGACCAGCTAGAAAATCTTCTTAAACAGATCGACGAAGACATGAAGTTGCCAGACACGCCTGACTCCTCAAAAGTGTCAGGCGCACTCAGGACCTCAGCTCAAGAGCGATTGCGGGCTGTTCAGGAGGCACTAGAAGAGGATGATTTTGCGGAGAAGACCCTGTCGAAGAAATGTCATATTCCGTCCAAGAACCGCGTCACGTCGACCAAGTCAAGACAGGCGGTGATCGCGAGGACGCCGAAATGCGTTGTGATACATATCAACCGAAGCATGTTTGATGAGAATACAGGGATGCTGAGGAAGAATTATGCTGCTGTCAGATTCCCCAATGTACTTGACTTGAATGAATGGTGTCTGGGGACAAAGTCCTCCAGTTGGGGTCAGAGGGACACCGAAAGATGGGGTACCGATCCTAGGGAGTCTATGCTCCCTGAAGCCGGGTCAGCTTCCGATGTCTCCGGCCGCTTTTTCGAGTTGCGGGCCGTGGTTACGCACTACGGCCGCCACGAAAATGGACATTATATCTGCTACAGGAAATACCCGTCAGATCTCTTCCCGGCCCACGTTCCAGACACCGTGCTGGAGGCGGACGGCGAGAAGGACAAACCTGAACGGTGGTTCCGATTGAGTGACGACGATGTACAAATGGTCAGTGAGGCAAGCGTGATGTCTCAGGGTGGTGCTTTCATGCTGTTTTACGAAGCCGTTGATCGTCAACGCTCGGAATATACTCAGACGGAGGAAACATACACAGTGGAGGGCGAGAAGCTCGAGTCCGTCTGCAATTCCGCGACATCAAACCATATATCTACGACGTCTACGATTACCGACGGTTCTCCTGATACGTCCCCGGCAACAAGCGTATCCGCTGCAGACCGGTTGGATGTTCCCCTTGACAAGCTTCAGCTTCTGGCTGATGATAATGCGATTTCACTGGGCAAATCTTCTCTTGAGCTAACGCCTTGAATGTCGGGGCAACTGCGCCCTAATCAACACCTTCCGAATTGTTTATTCTGTTTATAATGATACCCCAACTCTGCATATTTTAGGCGTTGACGGATGGCCGCTCTTTTGTTCATGCCTTGGTTTTGAAAGCGGACCTTGTTGTAGTACCATTCAAAAAACTGCAAAACATAAGATCAAGTAATACCATACGTATATATCACTGAGAAGATTTTGAGTTCTTTGTTCGGATGGCAAAATTTTTGTCTTTAGGGATTTAGGGACTATGTGCAAAAAGTTATTCCGATGCGGGGAATCGAACCCCGAGCTGCTGTGTGAGAGACAGCGATGTTAGCCATTACACCACATCGGACTGTGATGTCTAGATTCAACAAAATTTGCAATATGTCCCAATCATCCTTCAGTGACCTCAGAATGGACTTGTATTGTGACCTATTGTGACAGCATTTGGTACAGATTGATATGTAGTCTAATGACAATAGAGGGCAGCAGCATGCAACCCAGCTCAGTATGTGTGACAAGATATAAACATGAAGATCCCAACCCAGGCACCCGCTAAACCACTAACACCACCTCCAACGCCTTTAACCCACCCAAAGAAAGATAACGGAACAAAAGTGCAATCAAAAGACCCCAGCCCGAGTCATAACATCATGAAACTGCTCCAGCGTAACACCAGCATTCACCCCAGCGCCACCATTCGCCTCAAGAATCATATCCTTGAGCAACTCGTCGCCAAGGTTATCCTCCTTCAACTCGCGCGCAATGCGCCTCAGATGTCCTAACGTAATCGGCCCATCCGTTCCTCTCGTGAACAGCTGAAAAGCCGCATCCACCTCAGCAGACATCGCCTCAGCAGACCGCGACCTCAATTTCGCCGCCGCGACGGACACAAACGGCGCATACGGGACGAAGCCGGTATTCGTTGGATCGACGGCGGAGAGGATCGAGTGGAGCTCGCTCGAGTCGGAGGGAGGGAGACCTAGTGCTCTTTTGTGCTGCGTCAATACCGCGTTCGTTCCCGCTGGGTTTGTAGATGAATGTTGGGGGGAGAGGACCTACACCAGTGCTTTGCGCACGTCCTCGCGGGGAATAACGCCTTCTTTTTCATTGGGGAATTCGGCAGCTGTCGTTGAGAAGAGGTGGAAGACTTCTTTGATCTCGCTTTCTTCTTCGGCGCTGATGTCGTTTTCTTTGGCGAGTTTGGATTGGCGTGCTTTCTTTGGGGCTGATGAGGTGGCGGGGGCGCTGCGCTTCTTGGGGGGCTGAAGAAAGGTTAATTAGTGTCGCTGATGATGATGAAAATAGTAGAAAAGTGTGCACTTACCATGTCGCAGGGTTGAAATGCAGAGTATGGCGCAGTTGAGTTGGAGATGTTGTCGTCAAAGGAAGAGATGCGGGTGCGGAGACGAAATGCGCTCCGAGTGGTCCATGGGCGATGGCTTCGCGATAAGATCTACAGGTACAGAGTTTCTACCAGGGCTTCTCTTCACTCTTCAGGGACTCATGGGACTTTTTCCAGGAATTGCATTTTCCTGTCGAATAACCAAAGGTCTTTGCATGACAAGATAGACACATGCCAATATGATAGTATCTGATCGAACATGACCGAATCCCCGTGACGGAGATCGGCTGACGTGATCCAATTGATGCCTGTATTTCCGGCAACTTTTGTCGCAGTTGCAGCAGGTCAATCACATCAACTCTTGACGAAGTCTCGGATATTTCTTTTTATTGAACCTTTCTTGAAATTCAGGCTTGTATCATCGGGTAAGGGCTTTGTTTGATTGACTCGACTCGTTCCTGGCCACATCCGCGTCAAAATGGATGTAGAGCTCTATGTCTATGACCTCTCCAAGGTATGGTTATCTGTAAATGACTTTGTTTGTGTATACTAATGTGATCTGTAGGGTCTCGCAAGAATGGTATGGCTTTATCGCACATTTCCAACCCAGTAGTGGTGTCCTAACATATTGCAGTATTCGTTGGCATTGACCGGAACTTATATTGATGCCATATACCACACCTCTATTGTACTCAATGGTGTCGAGTACTATTTTGGCCAAGGGATTCAAACATCCATCCCTGGTAGTACACATCACGGACAGCCAATGGAGAAGTTGCTTCTTGGGAAGACCGAGCTGCCCATCGACGTGATTGAAGAGTATATCCAGTCACTTGGGTCAATTTATACACCAGAGGTATGTACTCTTACTCACCCTCGCATTAGGCATAAGCTGAAGCAGCATCGGCAGTCGTACGACCTCTTCCTGCACAATTGCAACAATTTCACACAGGATCTTGCGATGTTTCTGGTTGGGAAGAGCATCCCAGAACACATTCAAAACTTGCCTCAGACATTCTTGAGCACCCCCTTTGGGCAGATGATGAAGCCGCAGATTGAACAGGCCTTGCGCGGTGTGACGCAGGCTGCAGCGCCGGGTCCTCAGCCGCTTCCCAGGGCACCAGTCACAGCTGCAGCGCCAGGGCGCCCTGGCGCTGTACGACAGGTCAGCAACCTCAGCCAGCTCGAGGAACAGCTCAAATCAGCGGTTAAATCGTGTGCAGTCATCTTTTTCACCTCAGCGACATGTCCGCCGTGCAAGGTTGTCTATCCTACCTACGACGAACTGGCGGAGGAGGCAGGCGACAAGGCGGTCCTCATCAAGGTCGACATCAGCGCGGCCTACGACGTCAGCATGAAGTACGGGGTACGAGCGACCCCGACCTTCATGACATTCCTCAAGGGCAGCACACTCGACGAATGGAGCGGTGCTGACCCGGCCAAGCTGCGCGGCAACGTGCGTCTACTCATCGAGATGGCCCATCCCACCCATCGCCATCGCCAACTCCATCTCCCCAGCTTCCAGCGGCATCTATCCAACTTCGTCATGTACAAGAAGGTCCCTCCGCTAGACAAACTAGTCCGGAAACTCCACCCGCACCACGAGGACCCACGCCTCAAGTCCATGATCGCCTTCATCACCGCTCGCTCATCGACCACACCCACCTCTCCAGCAGCAGACGTCGCCCTCCCCGACGCCCTCCCAACCTTCGCCTCCTACCTGCAATCCATTTTCCACGCTCTGCCCCCAGAGAACCACTTCGCGCTCGTCGACCTCGCCCGCCTCCTCTTCCTCGACACAAGGGTATCGAGCTTCTTCGCCGAAGAACCCAACCACACCACCCTCCTCACCCTCCTCTCCCCATCCACAATTTCGTCATGCCCCTACAACCTCCGCATCGTCACCCTCCAGCTCATCTGCAACCTCTTCAGCTCCCCGCTCTACCTCGACCACCTCACCACAAACACCGCCAGCAGCGGTAGCAGCGCTAGCAGCAGCAACCTCCACACCACAGTCCTAACCCTCACAACCTCCTCCCTCCTCGACCCACACCCAAACCTCCGCACCGTCGCCGCCTCCCTAGCCTACAACCTCTCCGCCGCAAACCACAACGCGCGCTTCGCCAGCCTCCCCGACAAACTCACCGAGGAGGAACAGGTCGAGCTCACCGCGTCGCTGGTTGAAGCGATCGCCCAGGAAGCCGAGAGCGCGGAGGCGCTGCACGGGCTACTCTTTGCGCTGGGGCTGCTGGTCTACGAGGCGCCGGCGGATGGGGCGGTTGTTGATCTCTGTCGGGCGATGGGGATTGCGGAGACGGTGAGGGCTAAGAGCGAGATGGGGGTTTTTGCGAAGGAGGGGTTGATCAAGGAGGTTGGGGGGGAGTTGCTTGCGAAGGGGTTGTAGTATTCCTACTCCATACGGATAGATTTTCCTGAAATGTAATACCTCTGCAATAATGATTAGAGCACTTTACTTGTTCACGTACACTGGATTGTATTTCATCGCTTGAGGAAGTTTATTTCATCTAGCTACATTACTCTAAACTACTTGCATGGAAGATTAACATATGCACTGATTAATAGTATTTGCAATGCTATGCTATGCGCTGCATGCTAGCTAGCAGATGAGAACACAAAGCAACGCAAGAGCTGTGATGTAACAGGCTCGGGGTATGAGGCGCCAGAACAAGATGACGACGTGACCAAGGTACAAACAAGACTGGGTATCTAAACACAGGATATCAAACGCTAAAAAACAAGGTAGGACAGATGGTCCATGCTCGCTGGTAATGAGGAAAAGAAAAGACGAAGAAGAATAAGCCCGAAATATCCAGAGGACAGCGCGCCGGCTATGCCCACCAACGCCATCGCGACAACGCATCAGAACAATGAGAAAAGAAAATGTGATGTAAAAGAGATTGATAAGCACCGGACCAGGAAGCCATCAGGCCTGGACAGCGACAGCGACAGCGACAGAGATGAGTCATTGTTATTAGGTGCAAGAGTTGATAGAAACCGCCTGGCACAATGGCGGTGAGATCGCGAAGATTGATAGGCTGATCCGTGGCGCATAAACCCCCTGTCAGTGTTGCAGAGGAGAGACGCCACGACGATAAGCAGGCGAGAAGAAAACAAGGCGCAGAGGGGCATGACCACTTGTTTATTTTTTGGTTGTGATGCGCCGTCAGCGAGGGGGAAATTATGTAATCAGGCCGCCCATTTCGGGCAGCAAATCGCGGCTCTCCCAGGCGGATTGGGAATTCCGCACCGCCTGCGGCGGCGTAAACCTCACCAACCAACCAGGTCGCTGCATGGGACCCTGAGTGATGCACGTGCATATACCCTCTCGCGTCATCGCCAGAGACTGGCGCTTTGCTCATCCTTTCCAGAAAGGTCTGGAGCAGGTGCCTTGTCATCTGCATCTGACAACAGGTCGATGCTATCAGTTGCTGCGGGGAATCGAGGAAGAGGAGCTCCGATAGCTGATCATCAGGGTGGGGTTTGAAGAATGTTCAAAATCGGTAAATCAAGAGAATCGAAAGCGCTATGCAGTGGCGATGCAGCTGACATGCCAGAACTCCGAGGACCGATAAACAAGTTGTAAAGAGAAGACGTGGGGTGGCCGAAGTCGCGAGCAGTGGGGGTATCAATTATGGTGTAACAAAGTAAGAAAGATGCGATGACAACACCCCATACTCTAAGAACGACTGGAAATGGTCCGGACGAATGTCGTGCGTCTTTTCTTGTCCGAGAAAGTTCTGCGCTTCTTGCTCTTTGCATTTTCCTTTTCTGCTGCAGCCATCTGAGCGACACGAAGAGCTTGCTGGGCGCGCGCATGTGCTTGAACTTGTGCCAGGAAACGGGCGCGGTGAGCTTCTTCTTCGGCAGCAGCGCGTATCATCTGGATCTGTTGTTCGGTGGTCAAGGAATGAGCGCCCATAGCAGGTTCCTGAGCAGCGGATTCCTCTTCGATAGCCGACTCCGAAGAGGAAGCAGGGCCACTGGTGAACAGTAAGTCCTCGTCCGAGAGGTAAGCAGTGGCAGTGGAGCCCTCAGAGTCTGAGCTCAGTAGACTGGGGCGTTTGGGCCAAGATGGGAAAGCACAGGCGCTGCTCATTCCAAGGACATCTGAGAAGGAGGTTTTGCGGGGGTGGATATCGAGTAGAGTATCGTTGTCCAGAGATGGAGGAGGGGCTCTAGGAACCTCCGAGTCGAAGGAGTTGAAAAAGCCGTCGCCGATAAAGCTGTCGCTGATAGCTGAGACATGGTTGATGAGGGTTGGGCTGGCTTCGCTCGGAGTGGACCTGATACTGGACTGGTTGTGACTGAAAGCGAGGCAGGGATACATTGTTCCGGTGTGTTTGGGTGTCTTCTCTGGATCTTGGTACAACTGGAACAGGTGTGATACCAAGGAGAAGGTGTTGCGTTGAAGGAGCAGTCGAAGTGGTAGGAGTATGTGGAAGTGTGTAAGAGTATGGAGGTGGAGACTGGAGAGGAGATGGTTCTGAGTTGTGGAATCACAACAATAAATACTCTTGTGACAAGAGTGAATGGTGTTGTTACTGCTGAAGATGAGTGCTGGCAGCAGTGAATGGGGATCTGGGTATATGTATATAGATAGATGGGCCAGATCGATCGGAAGTGTCTGGACTCCCTTGCATATCCCAACAGATAAGGCGTCGCGGGGGTTGGAAATAATAATAATTAAAAGAAAAAAACAAATATGCTTGGGCTCCACCACTCTGCAATCGAAAATAAGTACCACACAGGGTGCAGAAAATCGGGTTTATTTTTTCTTATTTTTGATTTAAGACTGCCGCCCGAAAATCCAGCGATCAAGTGCTGAAGGGGGGGGGAGTGACAACGGTCTGCGACCTTTGAGTCGTCAAGTGCGGCGATCAGGCGGAAGGGGCGCTCCGTATGTATGCAATAGATGGTTGGATGTGAGAAGGAGATGATATGAGTCGAAGGTCTTAACTGTAGCAGTAGGATACGGGTCGTCGAAGGTGATCAGTCCAGTTTGATATGGATGTGGAAGGATAATGCGAACCCATAATAGGTACTTCGTTCGTTGGATGTGAAGCTGTTGGACGGAGAGTAGAACAATCTGACAGCAGAGATCCTGGTCCTGTGGGCGTGGATCTATCTTTTTCTATTTCTTCTGGCCTTTGTTCGTTGCATTATTTAATTT